>JALPQI010005620.1:0-42579 GCA_025490895.1 Thaumatotibia leucotreta
TGTTATTTGTTACGCCACAAAACTAAATACATACATAGATTATTACTCGTATTATTTGTATAGGTACTCGTAGCGTATACAAATAAAGGAAGGAGTTCTTTAACAATTCATCAATTATGTAGGGACTCAAGCCTTCTCAATCTTCCCCTTATCCCTTCGTACTTGACATTCTTGTACGTTTTCTGGGTAGTTGACTGCCACATGTACTTACATGAAATGCCATAAGACTCATAAATGAAAGATCAGTTATAAAGCAATATAGTTTGAAACGAAAATAGTAAGAAAAAACAATTTCAATTGCTTAACAAAAAATTGGTATACAGGGTGTAAGTCTAATACGGGCGAAGCTCTTAACGGGTGTTAGTTTACGACATAATAGGTACATTAAAATAACTTTTACTTAAAATTAGAGCAACAAAATTTTCCATACAAAATAATTCGGCGCGCAATGTAGAGCAACATATACGTACGCGAGTTAAGCACTCGTTGACAGCTAATTTCAAAAGCAGATGACATAACTGCCATATCCATAATAACAAATGTTCGTACCTACATTGCTGCTCCGAGAATCTTAAAAAAATCTGTGGGGTCATAATTAAGAGAAACTTAAAAAAAACCTTGTAATCCATGATTACACTAATGAATCCCATGCCTGGCTTAATTGATCGCCCGTATTAGATTTACACACTGTATAGTCATTGCATAACATTCGTCAGTAAAAAACAAAAGAAAAGGCGAAGAAACCTAAAAACTTGCATTATTACAAATATTCACGCGCTTTTAGAAACAATCACGGTTTTATCACCAACTCGAAAACTTAAACCTTAAGTTTACATACATTTTAATAATAAATTAATCATATTTATTCCACAATATTTCTTTCACGATATGTGTCCAAGACGTCAAGTACTATGGAAAGTCAACCATATTTGTTTACCTTTTTTGTTTTTTTACTAATAGTAATGGTATACCAAAAACCATGGATCACTGGTATGCTCTCAATATAATTATAACATATTATAAGTATAAAGACCTCGAATAGTACAGTCCCTTTTGAAAATCAGCCAAAACAGCTGGAGCGTTCGCAGGAGGAAATGTCCGCGGTAAATTAAATTTTGGATCCCAGCGTGTCCCAGCATGGTATGCAAACGAAACGCACTCATATAATAATCAAATAAAATTAATGTCGTAATTAACGTTTCTGAATACGCCCTCGGGCGGTGGGTGGCCACGCGATCTGCTCAGACGGAGATACGGAGATTAGATGTGGTGATATTATTTTAATTAAACATTTTGATTATGTTGTCTGTAGGATTTTACTTGATGACATATTTTACTACGTAATCAAACTATGAGTTTTAAATTCTTTAGCGGCTATTAATAATTTTATATAATTAAAATTTTAATATTTTCTAATGTCTACTTATTTTTATCTGTCTACAATTTCAGTAAAAAAATCCAGTAACATAGTTGTTGCAAACATAGTAATATTGTACGTAGGAGTAAGAGCCTCAACCTAACTGTTAGGAATACCACCACGGCCAGACCCGAAACAAAAAAAGTATTATAACCGACTAATCTACTGTATAAACTCTAGCCACCTTTGATAAATTATAACATGAAACGTCGACAAGCTTTTTACCTCGGTTGTTTGATGATCAACAGGGAGGTTCTGCTTATTTTATATTTTTTATCTTATCCTTATGAACACAATGGCAAAAAGAAGTGTAGCATTGTTTGTTAATTTTAAGTCGTTTTTTTGGGGTTCATCCCAAACCCTCCGATAAGTCACAGGTCACCAAAAAAAACATGGGGACCCTCCAACATTGATGTGCAGACGCATGCGTGCATTGTATGGTAATTATACCAAATGCCCAGTCAATTGAATAAAAAGCTTAAGACCTTAAAACAATACTTGATTTACGTCATTTTAAAACTAACGCACATGCTATACTTTGTTTACAATCGTAGTAACTTAATCTGACGTAAAGGACTTTTACATCATTCTGGATTTAGGTAAGGTGTGTTTGTTGTCGCCAGGATATTGATGGAGTGCCCCAAGGAAGTTGCGTGAGCAACATGCGGGATGGCGGCAATTACTAATGTTGTAGATTGTTAACGATATGCCATTTTAGCAGGGTAATTACTCATGAGACTCATTAGGACGTTTGGTTGTTAAATAAACACGAAGAGTATGGTCACAATACGTAAATATTCGGGAACGATTTACTTATCAACCTAATCCCAAACTAAATAAAGCCTTATAAGCATGCTTAGCCAAGTTGCCAATCGCTAACGCTTAGTAGCGTATCGTAGTTTTCCCTCTCTGTCACTCTTTCAAATTAGTGCGACAAAGACAGTTAGGTGTCTTTCGTTTACGATTGACGATTAAACGTTAGCGATTGGCAAATTGTCTAAGCACCCAGATCATACAAGTACCACCAAGATTCGAACCCGATACCTCCAGCCTTTGTCCATAAAGTCACTATCAAACTACTCTACCGTTACTTACATTACGTCCTGGCCTACTACCGCGAAAATCGAAATTCGTAAATTTTGAGGATTTTTCTCTGTCACTCCGACGAAGGCGTCATTAGAGTGAGAGAGACAAATCCTCGAAATTTAGGAATGGCCGCTGAATTACCAGTATGACCACGGCTGGACTAGTAAAATATCGCTGTAACTAGGGTTTGCAATATTCGCCCAATTTTAGTATTCGAATAATACGAATACTTCGATTTCCAGTATTCGAATATTCGAATTTTTCGAATAAAACGAATATTATTAAAAAAATAACTAATTAATGTTACCATGGCGTCTAATTGCAAAATATATGACGTAAAATGAAAGTGCAATATCCAAAAACAGACTTTTATGGTACCTAAGAGCTAGGTACGGTCCGTGGCATTCTAGCTAGTCTGGAACTCTAGATTCTGTGTAAGGAGTTAAAAATTGTTTTTCATATGGATTCAAATATGAGATACTTGATATCTTTAATCATATTATCCATATCCATTTTTTGATCTGACATGTATGTATAAAATTGTAAATTGAAGTAGAATAATTCGTTATGAAAAAATATTCTAATACGTTGCATGAGAAGATAACCATTAACAACCGAGCAAGAAGGGTTTCAGTCTAAAAAACCGGCCAATATAATATATAGTCAATAATTAATACATGTAGCGTAATAGTAAAAAATATTGGTCATAAATAACTTAATTTATCAAACATTTTATTAATAAAAAAGCTGCTTAATTGACCCGAGCAGTAAGTCATACTGTATTCAAGGGATCACGGAACAAAACTGTCCCGTTTTATAATGAGTCAATTTGGTTTTACTTGAATACTGATATTTTAACATTAGGGTATTACAGTTCATACTAATTACGAAACCAGTGATCGGGGTCGCTATAATTATTAATACTAATTTATAATATCTGTGGTATAGATTTAGTTTTGAAAATATTAACTTTGGCAAAGTATACGATACATCAAATAATATACTATAATTTTAAAATCTCCAATTACTCCCACTTATTACATTCGGTAGATATTATGGCTTCATATTGATATTTATAACATTATTATGGTCTTTACTTATCCGAAACTACCTGTACCTGGTGTTTGTTTGTTAACTTCTTAGGAATCTGTCTGAACTTTGCTTGCAGAAAATCCATTTGAACATTTTTGGAAAACAATTGAAGCTATCACCTTTTGAATAAATCCACTAAATAACGAATATTTCAATTGATTTCATTGAATTTAACTTTGTTTAATCATTGAAATCAATTTTTACATAGGTGTTATTGTTAATATTGGGATTTTATTGTAATTCTCCGCAAAATTTAATTATTTTCAATTACTTTTTCATTATTCGAAATATTCGTTTTATTCGAATAATGACTGTTGTCAAATTCGAATAGTATTTAAGGCTAATAATTCGAATATTCGAATACTCGAATATTCGAATTGCAAACCCTAGCTGTAACCAAGTAAAATTTGTCGGTGCCCCAAGACGCCTAAATATGAATTAACATTTCATACAATATTACGAGGGGAGTGAATGACATGACGCCTAAAATATTAAGTGTATTCGTTTAATTTACACAGAACTTTATTTGTTTGTGTATCCTGTTAACTAAGGTTATCGCCGAGATCATTGCCATGGCTGGTGATAATTACTTTTTTACAGCATATGGGTGGTTGGGGGAAAGAGTTCATGGTTACATTTAATACTAGGTTTAGGTAGCTCTTCACTTTTCCCGCGGAACATTTACAGATTTGCCAATTTTGCTTGAACCTTAGGATTTGTTTGAGGCTAAATGTCCCATTACATTATAGATATGCCAAATGCCAAAGGAATTCACGGTCCGCAGTTCGTGGTAGCTGCGAGCTCAGTGCTTGATAATGGAAACCTAGGCTCTCTGAAACATGTCTCGCGTAACGACTATACAAGTATACATAGATACGCGAGTCTAGCCATTTACGAATAAATCGATTATTACACATTTTCGCGTTCAACACTTAAAAGTGGTATCCAAATAGCTTTGCGACGCATTTATGTACACCTTGTATGACTGTAAGGTGCGTTAGTAGGTACCTATTCTGCTACGAGCTTTTTACGAAGGGACGTGTACGTGACACTTTCAACGGTAATGACAGTTCGTGCAAATGTCACGACAAAACGTGTTACCTATGTTGTGGTAGTGACGGGTCGTAGGTAGGATTATTTTTACACAGAGTTAGCGTGTGACTACTGAAATTTTACTTATGTTTTTAGCGGGACATGGAAGTAATATTAGGATGGTCACGTTTGGTGTTACTGGAATAAACAAATTTGAAGCTATAATGTTTTTATGTGTAGATACAGTGCACACATAAGAGACTAGGAAGACAACAAAAATTACGCTGAAATGACATGCACTCAATTAAAATTATTATCGAAAAACACATAATTATGTTTACACTTACTAACAATTTAGAAACAATTATACCAAGGATATAAATAAAATGCAGACTAAATAATAGAATTTAAATTAAGTATAAAGAGTTTATCCTTGTTTTTGCCAACTTGCTCCGTGCATGAATTTTTTGGTTTTATTAAATTCAAAACTTAGTCAAATTTCTGGGATTATGTCTGCATACTACTTACAGTGTATATTTTTTAACACATACATAATTATTACAAATAGTGAAACCGCAAGGAAAAAACTAATAACATTTGGATGGTTAGAGTTTATATAAATCAAAATGAATTCAAATTGATTATGAATGCAAAAATGTATCATTATCATGTATTTAATTTACACGGTGATATATGCAGCGGTGTTTGTTTAATGTTTTATGTATACGCGTTCTATAAAACATGAACAAAATTTATAAACGCAACATCGCTGTTGTCAAGTTGTCACAAGAAAGCGGTCAAAATGTGTTTATAGGTACATATCTATGTAAATTAATAACGACCTAGTCCCAATTAAATAATTTGTTCGTGTTTGGAAGTACTAAATAGTATACATATCTACATAATATTATATATGTAGGTATACATATAAAGATATAATACAAAAAGATATTTTTCAACGGTACTCAAATCGACAACCCTGCTTCGCAGGCAGGGACATTTTCGATTAAGCTATGGAAGCCTTCAAATAGTTTAAAAACATTAATAAAATAGGCATTAATTAATCAGTATAAATAGCTGAACACCGTGACTAAGAAGTAAATTAATAAGAAGTTTAAATATAATTTTACGTCATTATTATAAAAAGATTCCTATTAAAATAAATTTAGTGCCAATAAATTTAAAACTAAACTTGGGTGAGATAACGCGAGACGCTCACGAAACAAGTTATTCATTCATCTCTCAATTTCTAGGAGATTAATTTTGCTAACTTTCTATAAAATTAACCGGAGTTGTTGTAGGTTGATAATTATACTCGTGGGTATCAACGACATCTGGCATATGGTCCAGCTATTCAATATGCTATATGCTAGATTCTACCTAGAACATTTCCATTTATTAGTAGAATAATATGGGTGAATCAACTTTTTTCTGTCTGTTATTGCTATGGTTATTACGGTCGCTTGAGTCACGCTGGATTTATGCAAAATTATGCTACTGAATTTATGCAAACATGCATATAGTCCATGTTTGTAGATGGACCATCTAGGAAAGGGTTTATTTACACCAGAAAAATGCATGTTTGGATAGTTTTAAGTAGTATAATTATGCATAAAACCAGCGTGACTTAGGCGAACGTAACCATGGTAATAGCAGACAGAAAAAAGTTGATTCACCCATATCTATTGGCTGAAGCTGTAGTCGTAGTCATTTCCTTTAACACGTGAAAGGAGCCCTGTGCCCGGTATTTAATGAATATGGTATTTATAGTGTTTGGATGACATTTGAGAGAAATACGTTGCTAAATATATGCAATGCCTAATCTTTGTTGTTTGTTTTGTATTAAGGAATATCAAAGAACAGTACATTAAAGAAAACAATAATCGGTGTGATATGAATATGACCAAAATGTTCAAATTGATGTTCAAGAACGTTACAAATTGCGGCGCGAGTTACAAATAGGGATGATGAGTGGCAAGTCAAATCAGCATCTTTTTTCGAACTGTCAAAACGATCACCACTATGGAATTTTATATAAAATACTCAAAAGTGACGTCACGTTTGAGTAATGCCAAATAACCTACACTTTACCTTAAGTTCTTTTTAATTTATTAAATATAAGTTCTGTACAAAAAGTACTGCAATCTACATCTTAGTATTAATTTATTGTGTGTGATGTCGTGCATATTGTTAAATAATTTATTTTAACTCATCATCCCTATTGAATGTCTATATTTCCTGTCGCTCTATATCTGACGTATAATGAAACTCTATTAATTCCAGTCAGATTACATTTGTTTATGCCATTTGTTATCGTTCATGATGACGATAATTCCTCACTAATGAATGGAGAACGCAAACTGGATTAGTTATACTATAATTAACATAGATTTGGTAGATGCTGCCGCATGCCTAAAGCCAATGGCAAAGAGTTATGGCCCACTCTCACTTTATAACGTATTTCAATCAAGAGGAGGTTCTCAAGTTAGTTGACATTTTATTTACAATCCTTGACTTATTTAATTGAAAATGAAAAAATGAAAAATATTTATTTGAGGTAGATAAGCTACTTTTATATATGTACAACTAGCGACCCGCCCCGGCTTTGCACGGGGGTACTATACCTAT
This sequence comes from Thaumatotibia leucotreta, assembly GCA_025490895.1. NCBI lineage: Eukaryota > Metazoa > Arthropoda > Insecta > Lepidoptera > Tortricidae > Thaumatotibia > Thaumatotibia leucotreta. Next base: position 7,256 of record JALPQI010005620.1, read on the forward strand.
AAAAACCTTCCTCTTGAATTACTCTATCTATTAAAAAAAATCTCATCAAAGTCCGTTGCGTAGTTTTAAAGATTTAAGCGTACAAAGGGACATAAGGACAGAAAAAGTGACTTTATTTTATACTATGTAGTGATTTCAGTAATCTGGGTAAGTAGAATGTATGTTAAAATATGTTAGACTTATCTTAATAAGTGACGCCAGTCTGGATTTAGTGGTTCCCGCACTAGGCAAGCCTGTATCGCAGACTTGTTGTTTTTTAGGGTTCCGTAGCCAAAATGGCAAAAACGGAACCCTTATAGATTCGTCATGTCCGTCTGTCCGTCTGTCCGTCTGTCACAGCCGATTTACTCGGAAACTATAAATGCTACAATAACGAACTTTGGTAAGAATATGTGTTGTATGAACCGCTACAGGATTATGATACTAAATTGTAAAAAAAACCATTGGGGTGGGGGCCCTCCATACATGTAACTGAGGGATAGAAAAAAAATTTTAATTGTATATAAGCGTGTGGGGTATTAATAGAAAGGTCTTTGAAAATGATATGAAGGTTTATAAATCTCATTTTTATTTAAGCAAATCGTTTTCGAGATATCAGCTCTCAAAGTCTGAAAAATGTGTCCCCCCCCCCCTCTATTTTTTAAACTACGCGATATAAAATTCTAAAAAAAATATATGTTATGCACATTAATAAACTCTATCAACGATTTTTGGTTTGATTCAATTATCTCCTATAGTTTTTGAGGTAGGTTGAATTAACTGTATTTTTTAATAATAAATTGATAATGGTACGGAACCCTTTGCGCGCGAGTCCGACTCGCACTTGGCCGGTTATTTTAACACAGATTTATTCTTCTTATCTGCGTAGAAGCTAAATGATTTTTAATTTACATCTTCGAGTTCAATCAAATTCTTTATCGAAGTTGCGATAAAATGTTGTTATTTATTTTATTTTGTTCCATATTACGCTGCGAAGTTTTTTTTTTAAGAGAACGATAGCAGTTTTTCTTCCCAAGTGTTTATTTCTTATTCATTAGGTAATTACCTAAGGGTATCTTTTATAAAGGGTTCCGTAGCCAAAATCGCAAAAACGGAACCCTTATAGTTTCGCAATGTCCGTCTGTCCGTCTGTCCGCCTGTCCGCAGCATAGCTAATGGCCGTTAATATTAGATATCTGGAATTTGGTACAGGTATACATATTAGTCATGTCAACAAAGTGGTACAATATAAACTAGAAAAATATATTTTTTCGGGTACCTACCTCCCCAACTAGTGAAGTGGGGATGATTTTTTTTATTTGATGTGTGGGGTATCATTGGATAGGTCTCTTAAAAAGAATAAGTTTTTTTCTAAAGTTTATGTTTTAGGAGATAATCGTTCCAGAAGAAAAAAAAATTGTCTAACTTTTGATCCGTAGGTCCAAAAATATGAAAAAAATCATGAATAGTGGGCTTATAGAGTACTTTAAAATAAAACTATTTCGAATATAATCGGCCCAGCCGTTTTTGAATAAATACGGACCCCTACACTGAGCATGGCCCGACATTCTCAGTGTAGGGTTGTTTTTGTAAAAGGATGCTTATGTGAAAATGAGTATTAAAATGCCAATAAATTCCCGATGGCTCGCGACAGAGTGGGGCATTTTACTAAAAAGGCTCACTTCTATAATATTTAATATCGCTCAATAATTACGATTTACAAACATACACCTTACTATAAATTATTTGCTAGAAAGCCGTGAGGCCCGTTTGAGATGAATCTGAAATGCTACTTCTACTACATTATTTATCGCTGACTTTGTTGTTTCATGTTCTTTCATGAGTCATAAAAATAAGAAATCCACAGAGTACACTGAATGAGGGTAAATAAATGCCTATAAAAAGTTACGCTGGTATTAGCTGGTGCTTTATTTCACATAAAACTGTCACTACGGTGTAGCCTAAATAGTCCTTTAGGTAAACAAACCAAGGAACTGCAAATAAAGTTGAGCTTCTATCTCCCTTCCTGAACGTATCAATAGTTTTTTTTAAATATATAAACTACATGTCTAACTTATAAATATTAGATGTCATATACCAAAGAAAAACGACCAAGATCACCTATGTCCGAGGTGGGGATCGAACCCACGTACTCAGCTTTCGCGGCTGATGCCTGTACCCCTCGGCCACTCGGTCTTAGCAACCACCGGTCAAATTTCTCGGGTATATGCAATCCCTTACAAGGCTAGGCGCCTTTGACCATTCTCTGAGGGCAAGCAATACATGCCTGCACCTCCTATTAGAATACTTTACAGTTTTCTAGAATAGCTAGAGAGAACTGGTGCTGCCATCTATTGAACATATTGCGAAAGTACAAATCAAATTATTTATTAACTAAATATTTTGATTTGTACTTTTAATTTTTCTCCAGTAGTCACACTACTTAATACTATATAAATTATAAATATTAGATGTCATATACCAAAGAAAAACGACCAAGATCACCTATGTCCGAGGTGGGGATCGAACCCACGTACTCAGCTTTCGCGGCTGATGCCTGTACCCCTCGGCCACTCGGTCTTAGCAACCACCGGTCAAAGGGGATTGGGTATTTTTGTATGGACTAGTGGCGTCATTTTTTTTTTCAGCGGCCATCGTTTATGTTACTACTATTTTGTAGTGCTACCTTAGACTAGCTTATTTACAAAATAAGTTTTGCCGTAAGTAATATCGGAGCCGAGATATGGCCCTTCAAACCATTTTATTGGACCAGTGAATATACCTAACTAAGACAGGTTTAGGAGACAGCTTAGATGACTACAGACTTATTTAACTTTATAATACTACTAACAAAGATACAAGGATATTGCCCTTAAAGTATAATAGTTAATTTAACCGACTTAAAAAAGAAGATCTTAGGTATATGAAAATGCAACTGTATTTTCTTATGCGATTTCTATGCTGTCTGTTTAGTGAACATTAAAAATGTTTCCAAAATGGTTTCCATAGACGGTTCACCCTCTGACTACACCACAAGGAAACACAGGTGTGATGCACACAGTAGGTACATGCAAAATATTTTGACATATTTCCAAGTAGGAAATGTACCTAATTAGATTAGTTGGTAGATTGGAATTGTTACTAATGCTTTCTTATGTATACAACACAACATATGTGACATTATTTGGGATAAGGGGCCTTATTGTCGATGGCTCTTACGTCCGGTGACGTCGTATTTGTATACAAACATGGCTCATAACGCCGTAAGCGCCAATAACAATAACGTCCCTTTTCCCAGATAACGTCATTTTTAATTTTTAGTATTACGTTGAATTACTTTTTTACACATTTTCTGGCTCGTCGTAAACTTCATTCTCAATAATATCTAGGCGAATCACTCTCTCTGTGATTCGCCAAGTGTTCTTGATACCCACCCCATCCCAAGAACCATATAATTGACATTACATGTGAGCAACAGCCTAAGATCCTCTTCCCAACAACACATGAACAATAATGTCCTAATATTGTCGCAATGTCAGCGCGGTGAAAACGAAGGCCAGATCGTTCAGTGACAGGTCCAAGCGGTATTTAATTTGGTCGGATAATCAATGAACGTTATTAGGTACCTACCCGAAAACATACGATATGCTTGTCTACATTTATTTATATACCTGAAAAAATACGCATAAAGTGTAAAAATATTAATACTTTTATTTGTTATTTCAAATGCGACATAAAACCTTTGACATAATTACGTTCAATAAAACGTTCATCGACATCCGTCCTAAAATCACCGTGTTAAAGAAAAAAGGAACTATCTCTAAATAATCATTGACCGAAAAAGAACCTTAAGTATGTCCAAGGTTACCTTATGAGTATTAAGGTTAGGTTTTACGTGACATACACAATAGAAGTTTTAACTCATTCCGATGCATTTCAAAAATAAATGTGAGTCTTTGCTATAAAACTTTAAAGTATGATTACTCGGCTGCGATATAATTTAGCTATATGCACTCAATAATAAAATAAGTTTATTTTAAATTGCTCTTTTCAAATTTACCACTTTCATGAGTGGCCGCCAAAATTTAAAAACGACGCCAACTTTACCCAAACCCCTTTCTCGGGTATATGCAATCCCTTACAAGGCTAGGCGCCTTTGACCATTCTCTGAGGGCAAGCAATACATGCCTGCACCTCCTATTAGAATACTTTACAGTTTTCTAGAATAGCTAGAGAGAACTGGTGCTGCCATCTATTGAACATATTGCGAAAGTACAAATCAAATTATTTATTAACTAAATATTTTGATATGTTCAATAGATGGCAGCACCAGTTCTCTCTAGCTATTCTAGAAAACTGTAAAGTATTCTAATAGGAGGTGCAGGCATGTATTGCTTGCCCTCAGAGAATGGTCAAAGGCGCCTAGCCTTGTAAGGGATTGCATATACCCGAGAAATTTGACCGGTGGTTGCTAAGACCGAGTGGCCGAGGGGTACAGGCATCAGCCGCGAAAGCTGAGTACGTGGGTTCGATCCCCACCTCGGACATAGGTGATCTTGGTCGTTTTTCTTTGGTATATGACATGCACTTTAGGTCCATCTTTATTTTTGGCCTACATAAATGACCTTTGCTAAGCTAAAATCAAAGGAGCTGAAGTTTTTATGTTTGCTGACGATACCGTGTTGGTCTTCCGCAGTAAAACCTGGGAGGAGGTCAAAACACTAGTAGAATCCGGTATAAGTAGTGTCACATGCTGGCTCGAGGATAGTCTTCTTAATTTAAATACATCTAAAACCAAATACTTATGTTTTAGCAAAACATCCGTATCAGGCCCTGATCCAGCGTTAGACACTATGAAAATTCACACGTATCCCTGCAACAGAAATATAATTAACGATGGAGTTGTAATCAATTGTAAGTGCGATACATTAGCGAGAGTCACTAGAATTAAATATCTTGGTATTATTATTGACGATAAGCTAAATTGGGGTCCCCATATTCAAACTACAGCTAACAGAATCCGTAAACTAATATATGTATTCAAAAACCTGCGGCTTGTAGCGGATAAAAAAGTTCTCTTTCAAACATATGACTCCTTATGCCAAGGTGTCTTAAGCTACTGTATATGCTCGTGGGGCGCGGTGCTCCTAAAACATATCTTATGGAGCTGGAGCGTGCGCAGAGAGCTGTGTTAAAAGTTATGCTTTACCTTCCATATCGATACCCTACTGAGCTACTTTATGATATGGCTGAAGTACCAAGTGGACGCAAACTTTTCATTTACCAAATAGTACGTAGATTTCATAGACTGACAGCACCTTCTCTAGTACTGGGTAAAAAACGCATAGCTCACTACCCAGTACCCCCGTTGCAACAGTGCATGGGCTAAAAGACAATTTTCATTTTTGGCGCCGTTTTTATATAACAAAGTAAATAAAACTCTCAACATTATAAAACATAGTAATTTCCAAGTCAAAAAGATAATAAAAATCTGGTTAAAATCTTTAAACTACACGGAAGCTGAAAATCTTTTACAAACAATAATTTAAAGTTAACTTAAAATTATACTTGCACACGCGCATCTTCACACACATACACACACAATACAAAATCATTCACACACAAGACACACACGCGCGCACTCATACTTGCATGTTTTAGTATTAAATATAAAAAAAAACTGTCTAATATTGTATACTTACCTGTACCTATGTATAATTGGAAAGGAGCTGGCTCTTGAGACACAGGGAAACCTAGTTTGAGAGTCAGGCACCTATCATCATGTGATAACCGAAAGTTGCAATAAAGATATTTATTATTATTATGTCCTTTATTTAAATATTCTCTTAGGCTAGGTTATTATAATATGGTTATAAAAGTAAAATACAATACAACATACAAAAACAATATAAAATATAAACACATTATAAAAACCTAACCTAGGGTGCCGCCGGCAACGGGGCGGGCCCAAGCTGCCGGTGGTTAAGGTCGCAGAGAGAGGAACCGACGGACTATCCGGGCCGTGTCCAGGATTACCGCCTTCTGCATCTGACCCTTGACCCAGCCATCTAGCGAGAGACTCTTAAGATGTTGGGCGAGACTCTTCGCTATTAAACCGTTCGCTGTAACGACTATCGGGACTATGATCGTCGAGTCAACATCCCACATGGCGGTTATCTCGTGGGCCAAGTCTAGGTACTTACTGGACTTGTCCTTCTCGGCCTTCACGAGATTCTCATCATGGGGGATGGTGACGTCGACGAGCACAGCCCGGCGCTGCGATCGATCTACCAGCACGATATCAGGCTTATTGGCTACAATAGTCCTGTCCGTGATGATAGGTCGATCCCAATAGAGCGTGGCACGACCATTTTCGAGAACTGGTGCAGTTGTGTACTTATAGTATGGCACTTCGACGTCCACAAGGCCGTATTGAAGAGCAAGCTGCTGGTGTATAATGCTGGCTACCAGGTTATGTCTGTGCAAGTACTCGGTGTTAGCAATCTGAGAACAACCGGAAATAATATGCCTGAGTGACTCACCGGGACGGCGGCATGCCCGACAAATATCGACCGTACCGTCCTTCAGGATATATTTCCGGTAGTTATTCGTCATGATAACCTCGTCAGCAATTGCACAGGCAAAACCCTCGGTTTCTCCGAAGAGGTCCCCGAATCGTAGCCAGTTCACCGACGCGAGCAGATCTACGTCAGGTCCCGTGAGGGCCTTGTAGAACCGCCCGTGTAGCTCCTTGCTCTTCCATACCGCCCTGCGGTCCTCGGTGCTTAGTACCACAGGTTTGCGCCAGTTCTCTTTTGCCAAGGAGAGCGGCGTGAAGTTCCGGTCTACTGCCACCACATCACGATGCATCCCGCACTCATTGTTAAGAAAATAGTTTCTAAGATTGTACACCTCGTGGTTGTGGAGGTTTTTGGCATTTAAGAAGCCGCGGCCCCCACACCTCCGCGGGATGTACAATCTCATAACTGATGAGCGCGGGTGTAGCATTCGATGTGTGGTAAGCAGTGTACGGACCCTTCGATCCAGGGCGTCCAGCTCGGTCTGAGTCCACCTTAGTATGCCAAAGGAGTATGTGAGTATGGGCATTACCCAGGCGTTGAAGGCGCGCACTTTGTTGCCTCCTGACAAAAGACTGTTAAGTACTTTTGTGAGCCGGCTGAAAAAGCGCTCCTTCACCGCCTGTCTAATTCCCATATCTTCAATACCCAAAGACTGTGACATACCAAGGTATTTATAGGTTTCTGCTTCCGAGATAGATCTGAACGACATTGTCTCAGAAAGCTGTAAATTTGTTGAATTTACTACTTTCCCCCGCTGCACATGCATAACCGCACACTTATCGACACCAAACTCCATATTGATGGCACTACTGAAAACTTCTGTGGTTCGCAGTAGCTCCATCAAGTCTTGGATATTTGGCGCAAATAATTTGAGATCATCCATGTACAGAAGGTGAGAAATGACTTCACCCTCTCTCCGAAGCCGACAACCTAGTCCTGAATCCTTCAGCAGGGTGCTGAGGGGATTCAGAGCTAGGCAGAACCATAAGGGACTCAGACTGTCACCCTGGAATATGCCTCGCTCGATCCTTATGAAGTCCTGCGGGCCAGAGGGGTCATCTCCACCTCCTGGTTGACGAAGGACTGTGGTCCACTGCCCCATACACGCGCCTAGAAAGGATCTTAAAGCTGCATCAACTTTATACAGCTCCAAGACCCTCTTCAACCATGAATGGGGCACCGAATCATAGGCCTTCTTGTAGTCAATCCAAGCGGCGGAGAGGGCCCCTTTGTTACGCCGGACTTGCTGGCAAATGGTCATGTCGATAAGGAGGAGCTCTTTAGTACCACGGGACCCAACTCTACATCCATTTTGAGCAGAGGCCAGAACATTGTTCGCAACAATGTGCGTGTTAATTTTTACTCTCAAAATGGATGTAAGGAGCTTGTAGAGTGTAGGCAAGCACGTGATGGGTCGGTAGTTTTTCGGTTCCGTGGTACTACCGGACTTGTAGAGCAGGAAGGTTACACCTGTTGTTAAGGAAGGAGGCAGGGAACCAAGCTCAAGGGCTTGTTGGAATTGCGCTGCTAATCGCGAGTGGGAGCACCGAAACCATTTTAGCCAGAAGTTGTGCAATCCGTCCGGTCCAGGACTTTTCCAGTTCTGGGCAGGGCGGATGGCACAAGTTACATCATCGGCGCTGATGGCAACTGCCTCCATAGGTTCGATGCTCTCGCACTCACGTTCAACGTTATTATTATTATTATTAGTATTAAGTAGTGTGACTACTGGAGAAAAATTAAAAGTACAAATCAAAATATTTAGTTAATAAATAATTTGATTTGTACTTTCGCAATATGTACATGTCTAACCTTTATAACTTATAGTTTAGTAAAATGTGATCAGAAGACCTTCACTTCATATGTCCATACCATCTTAGCCTACTCTCCTGAAGCTTGTCGGCAACATCACGTGGGTACTCCAAGGCTTCCACGCACGTACTCGTTGCGTATCCTGTCGAGTCTCGTCACACCGCACATCCATCGAAGCATCTTCATCTCGGCTACTTGGATGGTATGGACAAGACGTTGCGTCATCGCCCACGTTTCGCTTCCATACATAAGCACTGGCCTTATATTGCTCTTGTACACGAGACCTTTAAGTTTGACGGGCATGCTTCGGTCGCAGGTTACGCCAGTTACCTCTCGCCACTTAAGCCAGGCAGCTGATATTCTATGCTGAATATTCGTTTCCATGGTTCCGGACGAATGCAGCACAGAACCCAAGTATTTATACTGGTCGCATTGAGTGATTTCTTGACCGTCGATAACCAATTAAAACTAATGATTGAAGAATTATTTAACTATTTTACTAACATCTAAGCCTATTGCTAAAATCAAAGCGTAACTTTTTGTAGCGGGTCATTGCACTTGTAAATAATAGATGTAGTAGGTACTTAGTTAGACCGAACAGCATCAATTCATCGTACTAAACATCTTAGGTACATATAAGTAGTCTGGGCGCCTAGATGTCGTCTTCGAATGACAACTGATAAAGTTGTAGTTATTATAGGTACTACATTACATTTGTAATTAGTCACTAAACTTACAAAAGTCATTGCGATGCACGTTGTTACTACATTGTAGATAGTTCAATAAATATAGTAGAAATGTAGCTTACAAATCGCTGGAAGTAATACTTTCATTCTAGCATCTATTTTTTGTTAAGATTTTTGTATAATATACGCTTACAATAATTATGCTAAAGAACGGAAAAAAACAAAGTTTAGTCCAAAACAATAATAATCAAACGACAGTCATCACCATAAACTTAAGAGCAGGGCTCTTGTCTGTGGAGCAATTTCCATGTGGTCCTTTCCAGTGCCTTTTCCTTAAGACCCTGATACGACATGACGTCTACTTTTTCTTTCACTTGGTCCATCTTCTTGTCGGCCTTCCTCTTTTCCTCTTCCCGTCTACTTTTCCTTCTATGACGGTCTTAATTAATTCGTCGTGTCGTATAAGGTGTCCTAACATTCTTCCCTCTTCTGCTGGCGATGATTGTCAACAGGCAACTCCTCTCCTTTATCCGGTTGAGAACGTCCTCGTTGGTCACCTTCTGAGTCCTGCTAATCCTCTCCATACGCCGCCAACACCACATCTCAAACGCCTCTATACGGTCTCTGTCACGCTGAGTCATGGTCCAGGTTTCACAACCGTATAGAGCTATGCTCCAGATGTACACTTTTATGAGCTTTTTCCTGACTTGGCCTGATATTCTGGCTTTAAGTAAGTATTTCTTGGCGTTGAACGTTTTTTTAGCCATGGCTATTCTGGTGACAATATCTTGTGTACATCTGGAGTCGTTTGTAATAAGACTACCCAAGTATTTAAATTGTGTTACCTGTTCTATTTTCTTATTATTAAGCGTAACTGGGCTATGGCGTGATGGTGTTTTTGAAGTGGTGAGAGTTTTTGTTTTATTAATATTAATTTTAAGGCCAAATTCATTAAAAACGGTATCCATTTCTACTACTAATTCCTCTAAGTCTGCTGTAGTGTGAGCTAATGCTGCTATATCGTCAGCAAAACGTATGAATTGTATCTTAGTCCCATTTAATTTAACCCCCCCTTTGCCAGACTCTACCAATTTCCTAATAGCGCACTCTATAAAAATGTTAAATATAAGCGGCGAAAGTGGACAACCCTGTCTTACCCCCTGTTTAATTCATGCCTTTCTCGTTTCTTCCCCTATTTCAATAATGGTTTCCTGGTTTCTGTAGAGTTCATAAATTATTCATCTATCCCTATAATCTAAACCTGCTCTTTCCAAAATTTTCATCATCTGTTTCCAATTAACCTTATCAAACGCCTTCTCTAAGTCTATAAATGCTATGTGTGTATCCTGGTCAAGTTCCATTCTCCTATCAATTATCATTCTGAGGGCAAAAATGGCTTCTCTAGTCCCCCTGCTCTTTCGAAAGCCATATTGGTCTGAGCCTAGATATCCTTCTGTTACTGGTCTAATTCTATTCGGTATTATTTTGAGTAATATTTTGCTGGCTTGTGATATTAAACTTAGTGCTATATTCGTCACATCTTAAAGTATTAGTCTTTTTAGGTAAAGTTACGGTTTTTGAGATGAGGAAATCTGAAGGGATGGTGCCGGTGTTGTAAATTTGAGTAACTATGTCGTAAATTTCATTTATAAGAGCGTCGCAGCTTGCATATTTTATGAACTATAAAAATTTCATCATTGCCTGCGGCTTTACCCGTTTGCAGGTGTTTTAGGGCATTGTCAAACTCTTCCCTAATTACGGGTGGACCCAGAGCATTTGCGTCAAACGACAGTAATTAAGGGAATTTGAAAATGTAGTTGTAGTATTCACCACTGGAATCGAGCACGAAAAAGTCAAAATTTAGCTTTACAAATATTTGACAACGATTTGTGATCGCCATAAAATATATCACCGCTGATTTCGAGAACTCGAATCTTAAAATCGCCTCTCAAATTACGTCCTTGAAATGAAAAGTAACTGTAAACTACAATAACTGCTTACCATTAGGCAGACAGTACACTTGTTTGCCAGCGATTTGTACTTATTCAAGAAACTCACATTTTAATAAATTCGGAACACCAGCTGTTCGGCTAGATTGCTTTTATTAACGAGATCGTGTAATGGAAAAGTGGTTAATTTAATTTTGTACAATGGATTCATCTTGTGTTTCGTTCTCTCCGCCATTTTAGATTGAACAAAAAACGGGGCTATGATTGATGATAGGGATTCTGTTGCAAGAAAGCATATTGATAATCTACACATAATTACGGTCTATGCGAATGAAACTAAGTATGCATATTTAAATATTTGGAAATCGTGTTAGGAATCAGGATACTACACCGTGTCCAATAAATCCAAATACAGAACAAATATCGAATTAAAGAAATTGAGAAAAAGTTACTACAGTTATTATGTTTTATGAATGGCACACTTGTATACTATATTCACAATAAGAAATATTTTGGAATAACTCCAGCTATTAGTTTCTTACCAGCCTCAAACGCGTTACAATTCAATTCAATTCTTTATTGATAACAATACATATATACTTTATTGTTTCAAACGTATCTTACTTGGCACGCACCATTTTCTTCACAATTGACTCCAAATACCAAGACAATTTGATAGAAATGACGATGAAAACGTAATGCGATCGAGATGTTTTTTATAAGTTATTACCTACACTCGACCTTCTGGTAACTTTTTGGAAATGATCTAGGTTGATGATTTTATAAAAATGTAGACTGACTTACGTATCGAGTAAGCGTTAATACAAACCTAACTTGCCTAACTACCTATGTAGGGGATGAGTTGCCCCTACATAGGTACAGTCAGCCAATTGGAACCCTAGGCCTTCAGCCACTCTAGAAACATGCGTTTGTGATACGAGTATATGATGATAGAATGTGGGTAGCACAGCTAAACATATGTAGGTAGTTTTGTATTTGATTGTCTTCAGTCTTTGATTAAACCTCTAATGAATCGCATCGGGTGTTTACTTATTATTGAACTGTCCATCCAGAATTTCACAGTTTTAAGCGATTATTACGGGTCTTAATCGCGTAAACTAACGTTTCATTATATCCTGACGTGTCGGGTCTGGCATGACTTACACCCGTGGTCGCCGGTCGGGTACGGGTGTAACGTCATGCCCGAAACGTCAGGATCAGGATATAATTAAACGTAAGTTTACGCGAGTAAGACCCGTTTGTCTTTAAAATATGAGTGATACTGATAATCGTGAAAGTTTAAATCAATATAAGCGATTATTTATTATAATTCCATAATTTTCATACATTGTTATTACTACCAATATCAGTTGCAAATTCATTATATGCCAACCAAATTAGTTATGTTGGAATACGAAATTATGGGAAAGATACGTTCTACGAAACGTTACAGTTGGCAACGCTGATCTTTCGGCGAAATGAAATTCTGCGGTATGTTAAATTAAAATGATGAGAAATGATAGGTTTTCAGCGAAAATTTAGAGAACCAGTTTTTTATTTTGAATTCATAATTTTATAACATACGATAAGTATAGGTGAAAAAGAAACTCCTGTTGTATGTAGTTGTAACCTATTCATATAGGCATTTGTTTTGTGAGTTCGCATTTTAAACATGTGTCTATTTGAACAGATCACTATTACATACAATAGTTGACTTGCGTCACCGCTTGCCGTGAGACCCTACTGATGAACTCCCCGGAGTGGCACTGAACATTTCGAACTGAACGCGCTAGTTGGACAGGCCTGCTTATGATAGGTAAAGTTCTCTCTGCTAAAGAAGGATTACTAAAAATTGTTTTCGAGTTGAAATAAATAAATTTTATGTAAGCTCCATTGAGTCACGGGGCCGCTGGGTCGCAAGCCGCGTTTTAATTACATCTGAATAATCCGTAATTACAATACAAAGAGGCCTTGTTAGGCTTGACGCGACTTCTCGTAAAGAACAGGAGATGCTGGACGGATAAATTAAAAAAATATTTATTAAAAGTTTTACTTTTCGAGGCGTGGTGACGGCAATAAAAATACACAATACAAATTTGTCACCACCCCAACTCTTCCCATGGGTATCGTAAGAGTCGACTAAGAGATCGAAGTGTCTGACCACACATTTATTGAAGGTTGATGATGGCAGTAACATCATTATTGTGAGCACATTAACTGCGATCACCAACCCGCTTGCCCAGCGTGGCATTACCTCCTAATGATTATGCGTCCAAAAGCTGAGCATAGGTATTACGAGAGGTTTACGTCCAGTAGTGGACTGAAAAAGGCTGATGGTACCTTCTCATGCGCTGTGATTGGTTATGTATTTTCACTCTAGTAGTTAGACCAAAAGAAAAGGCGGTTATTTTATTTAGGTACATGCTTCCATGCGTGTGGATGGTTGGGTTCCACAAAAATGTTTGGTGAGTATTCACGTAATTTAATGTTATTTGAGCGTAGTGCATAAATAATTTACCTACAATTGAAAAATTATGTGTGCTTACCATAAGCTAGCACCGTGAGTTTAACGCAGACTAATCAGAATAAGTTGTTGTAATCTATTCTTCTCGCTTGCACCAGTATGCGAGTGTGAGCGGGACGGACAAAAAGTAGCCACACGGGAGTAGGCGATCAAAAAATTGAATATGTGAACGCGATTTCTATAAAATTAAATAATATCTAAGTATAGTATACCTACCAGTGGCGGCGCGTCCATACAACCCGATTCCCACCGGCTTCCCTAAATTTTTCCCTCATTTATCAAACTCATCCAATATTATCATTTTTGTATATTCGTGTAACATTACCAATACATCTATACCTTTAATTGAATAATGCGAACTACTATATCTCTAGAAAAGAGTTCAACCAATAATAGCGCGTAGAAAAGTAACCCGGTTCGACGTGGGCTTTTTATTCCGATCTTATTCATTCATAAAACTACTTCGCGACATCGAAACGCACGCACACATTCACAAACTCCCATTCACAGAACTGGCAAAAATGGCGGCTAGGTAAGCCATAGATCGCCGGCTTATCGAAACATTCCGTTATTTGAATTGATGCTTTATTATGTACAGTGTAAGGTCTATTTTGGTATGCGTCACTTCACTAATTTGAATCCGGGCGAGTTACGCGCGCGCCCTTTAAGCATTGCCAATATTGCCATTACAAAACCTGCAATGAATTAATGCGCTAATCATTGTAAATTTTTGGTGTTATTAATGTAAAATATTTTAAAATAAGGATACTTTATTACAAATTATACATGGATTTAGAAATGAATTAATTTCACAAAATTAAAGAGTTAGATTTGTGCGTGCGGAGAAATAATAGATATCATAGCAACACTCAGATTGGTCAGATTCGGTGTTTACGTTTGTTGTTTATATTGTCGGCTTTTCGTAAGTTTAGATGATAAAGTTAAATTAACTAATAAAGTTGCTTGTGGTGAGATTCGTGACTGTGTGATACGTATTGGTTGTGTGATACAGTGTGTTCATTGCAAATACTAAGCGGCAGTTAGGTAAATATTTTGTGAGGATTTCATAAGTTGTTAAGATTTAAGGTTAAATTAGTTTATAATAATCATTCTGATGGTGGCTCTAATTCGTTTTGATTGTTGTCTAGTAGATTATCTACTGATATTATGCTTTTCAAAGCTGTTTTTTTTTAAATAAAAGGTACATCGTACAAAAAGGCCGTTCTCGCGTCGGCGACGACTAATTCGGCCCAAAATCACGCGCAAAGCTACTAACACTTAAGGAGTTGTTTGATGTTACACAATTTTGGGAATAATAGGATCGAAACTTAACCATTATGATGCCCACCACCGCAAAGTGGAGCGAAATAGAAAGACAAGGTTTTTTGCTCCGAGTTGCCCTACGAAAATTATCACGCGCCGCCACTGATACCTACCTATGATAATACACAGACATTTTAATGTAAACCTTATTCTGTCTACGGTCTGTTCAATTGAATTTGAATTTTGAATTTGATTCAAATATTTTTAATAAACTTCGCCTACTCCACGGTTTCCCTGACTTGCCACCCCGTGGCCTATCGGGTATCTGCGCATTGGGGAGTTGTTTTAAAACATCGATCCTGTTCGGAAACTGTTTTTTTATTTTATTTTAGAAACACTAGCCACCGCGTTACGTGTAACATAAGTTCGGATTGGGTTTTTAAAGGGGAAACGTTAGCGTTCCCTTGAATAAATAAATGTAGTAAGTACCTACTACAGATTTTCTTAAGCTGTATTTATGGTTATCAAGATGAACGAATGAAATTCTGTTATAAAATATATCGTCGTCTGACAACAAAAACTATAAAAACTAATCTTAGCAAGCACGTATGTCAGTATTGAATCACAACTGGGATACGAGCTTTAATTCAAGTAGGTATTTGTTACTTAGTGAGTAGTGTTTGTCAACTGACGATATGTACCTAGCTTATAGTTGCAGATTTCTAAGAATGAACTTTTGACAGTTTGGAATTAACCTTATATATAAGTAACGTTAAGACTACCGGAAAAATAGTGAGTCTTACCCTCATATTAATAACGATCAATCTATAAATGTCAAAAGTTCATTCTTAAGGTGAATTTAGACCAAACAAGCGAATGCTTATTCTATCCCCTACTCTACGAAATTCGTTCGTTACACAAAATGTGATTCGTCGAAATTCGTTGATTTCGTAGAGAGGGAATAGAATGAACATTTGCTCGTTTGGTCTAAATCCACTTTTATAAATCGCGAACTATAACTAGACAGCCAGCTCGCCCGCGTCCATGACTTGCGCCGTCCCATAATTGTGAGTCAACTGCGCAGCGGCAGGTTTTGGTTTCCGCGCACGCGCTTCGCCTTCCGGCCGAAACTCGATCGGTCTTGTAATTAATTACCAATTGTTGAAAAAAGAAGCCAAGTGCGAATCGGGTCGCGTGGCGTTAGGTAGCTTATTAAATTACTCACCTTCAGATTTTTTGGGCTCCATATCCCATAGGTAATCGTAATCGTGGCTCTACTTCTAAGGCCCGTCTCTCACGAGACTACTCTCAGACAATGTACCTTTTGCCCTGACTACGGTCTTCAAATGGTTAAAAAGTATTTGCTCGCAGCACGTTTGTGACCACTGGTTAGTGGTATGTACCAGTGAAATACGATCGCTTTCTTCATTGCATTTATAGGTACTAGCATGTTTAATTGCTTTCACCTTTCTCTTCAAAATAGATCAGATAAAAAATCCGAAACTCACTGCACTGGAGAAATGACACGTGAAATTCGGTTTTCAGCAATTTGTGGCTCTTACGAGCTTTATAAGCCGAAGCTCAGTTTCGTTCTTATGTTTGCGGTCTACAACCCAAATTTTTGCGTGCCTAAGACTTCAATGCGGAGTCCAAAACATATTTCCGATAATAAGCCGCTATTACTTTGACACCAGACTTACCTAATAAAATCTACTTGGTAACACTGCATATCCTTCACCCTGTATATTGTTCGGGATTCCTCACCTTCGGCACTGAGCTTTTTGAAATCCATACACTTGCAACTGCATGACTTGTTCTAAGCTTCACAATCAAGAAATATGACACAGCTAAAACCAAAAACTAGCTTTCCTGAAATTACCGAAACAAATTACTATAATTACATATTGATCGACGAGTCAATCGCCACTTGACCGGAAAACTAAAATAAACATCACTAATGTTTCCCATCCCTAGTGAATGTGATCTAGAATTATACACTTTATTACAATTCCGATAAGGTTCATTCTCACACATACGTTGTGTCAGTATTGCCCGATCGTAAGGTAAAGCTAACATGGGCATTGGAAGCAGCTGTTTAACCGGCATTCGACTAACATTAATTGAAACAAAACAAATACACTGCTCATTTCCTCTAAACAAAGTCGTAGAATAGAACAGGAAGTTCACATTAATTTCTAACGCTCGGTATAGTACACATTTTTTGTTAGCGGAATTTACTTTTGACACTGAAAATTAACGCATATTTAATATTTTACAGTATATATTTCTCCTAATGTACATATTGATGTTTTTGCTTAACAGTTTAGGTAATGTCATATACATACCTGGGATAACTCGGGGCATTTATACGAAAGTGATGTAGCAAAATATTTTATCGACTAAAAATATATCGATGTTAATGTGAATGACAACATCAAAATGTTATTCGGCATAAATACATATTAGGTAGTTACGCGTTTATTTTGAAATAGTTTTCAAAATATACAATTAATATTAAAATATCAATATTTAAATTGTCATTTTGATTAAAATAACATTTGCATACGTTTACCATCTGAAGAGGCCCGATATCAGATATGATATCGAACTTCTGTACTGCAATCGAGAATGTTCATTAAGTACATCTTATATTATAATTATATCGACATCTTTTTAATCGATATCAAATCCCTATAACTTGCCCCCAGTTATCCCAGGTATGGACTCATATATTAAAAATGAGAACTTATTCTTTGGAAGTAGGTAGGTATAAAGTCTTTAAAATATTTATAGGGCACTTTTATGAAAACCTAATTCCCATTGTTTCAAAACTATAATAGATTAGTGTACTATATGTTAACATCCAATTATGGCCTAAAATTAAGTAAAAAACCGGGATTTAGGTTAGTTTATAAAGAATACCATATTAAGATTATAGTAAATTCACACCCGTGCTTAAAGAATAAAATCGTATTTTTTTTATATTTGACGATAAAATCTACTTTCCGAAGTAATTTTAGTGTTGGTTCATTATTTTTTATGAATTTAAAACAAAGTATTTTTTTTCGTAATGTTTGTATGGGGCTTTGGCTCCACTTTCAAAAATGTACAACCTCTAAACGTTATTCAATCTCAATAAAATTTTAAAGATATCATTTTTATATCAGAGAAACTTAGGGCGTGAGCAAAGACAGAGAAAATATCACAATTTTCAAAAATGAACCACCCTTTGACTATGTCTAAACATCACCCGCTCGGCAACAGTGAGTCATCTCATTTCAGTTACATTTTAAAAGCATTTGTTTCACTAAAGAACTAGCAGATAATAGGAGGTAGCAGGCAGCTGCTTGAAGCCGCAATTTCACTGGTTCTGTTACGAACTCCCGTAACATATTTTTGAGAGTTTCTTATACTAAAGAGCTAGCTGCCAATAGCTACTCTACGCCACAGTTTCACTGGAGCTGTCACGAACTGCCGCCGAACGATGACTGGCGCATCCCAGAACCGTCTATGTCTAAACATCACCCGTTCGGCAAGAGTGAGTCATCTCATTTCAGTTAGTTTCACTAAAGAACTAGCAGGTAATAGCTGCTTGAAGCCACAGTTTCACTAGTGCTGGCACGAACTCCCGTAACACATTTTTGAGCGTTTCTTATACTAACGAGCTAGCTGCCTATAGCTACTCTACGCCACAGTTTCACTGGAGCTGTCACGAACTGCCGCCGAACGATGACTGGCCCATCCCGGAACCGTCTATGTCTAAACATCACCCGCTCGGCAACAGTGAGTCATCTCATTTCAGTTAGTTTCACTAAAGAACTAGCAGGTAATAGCTGCTTGAAGCCACAGTTTCACTAGTGCTGGCACGAACTCCCGTAACACATTTTTGAGCGTTTCTTGTATGTACAAACGAGCTAGCTGCCAGTAGTTACTCTGCGCTGCAGTTTCACTAGAGCTGTCACGAACTGCCGCCGACCGATGACTGGCGCATCCCGGAACCGTCTATGTCTAAACATCACCCGCTCGGCAACGGTCAATCTCGAAGTCTCAACTCGATTCCTTTTTCCCGTCCCTATTGGACTATGTATATTGATTAAAAAGAGACGAAAAAAGAAAAGGACAGGCCGAGTAATGTTGTCATTGTCAAACAGAAGGTACAGTCGCGAACCGGGATTGTTGAGTCACTTGTTACAGTTCGTAAATTACCTAGTCGGTACACAGTACTGATCGGGATCGATTCGTTATTAACGACTTTTGCCGAAATCTGTTCACCAATGACGTAGACGTTACTATGGTTAAATAATAACAAAACTCAGTTAGCCAATGGCCGAGTCCGCGAATTCCACGGATGCTGATGTTGCTGTGGTTACATTACAACAAAGCTTGATTCGTTATCAACGACTTTTGCCGAACTACGTATATGTTCAACAACGATGCGGACGTTGCTATGGTTACATTATAACAAAACTCGGGTGGCCAATGACCGATCCCGCGAGTTACATCTATGCTGACGTCGCTATGGCTACTTCATAACAAAGCTTGATTAACCAATGACCGATCACGGTTTTACCGGAAACTGATGTTTTTAAGGTTACCTTATAACTGTCCTGTCTTAGGTAAAGCAAAGGGACTGCTATAAATATGCCATGTGCGGCTTAGCAAATCTTGTGTTAGACAGCAACTCGCAGATACCCACCTCTTTTCGATTGTAATGATTAAAAAGTTTTCTACCATTTCTTCTAGTCTAAAAGATTGTTTTATCTGACAAGACGTTAGACAAGGACACCCTAGCAGCAGTAGACTTCTCGCCAGGATAGTTTCTAGTTTTTAAAGAAATATCTACTCTAGGACCTAGTGTTGAAATCAGTCTCGTTTTTGCTAAATTATGTTTTTTGGGGCACAATCTAGTAGGTATAACATATTTGTTGGAATTCAAATAAAAATCAAAACCTCTACAGTACAAAACAGTCGTTGGTGGGTCTAGCACATCTTGTGTTTGATAGTCACTCGCGGCCTTCTCGCGGCTTTTTTAATCAAAACGAGACGAGTAGCGGCAATCAAACCCAAGATGTGCTAGGTTCGCTGTCTTTTTCGAGGTGTCATTGTAAACTTCCGATGATAAAGTAAAAACCTCTTTGTTGCTAGGGCATCTTTTTGGAGAATTTTAAAACAAACTTGTCAAAATAAACGTGTTCTCACGCGATTAGTTGTTATTTATACCTGGGCTTAAGAACTAGTTTCGATTGAGTAGATTATGAAACTTCGCCTCGGTACCAAGAAACCACCTTGTACCAAGACATCTAACGATCGTTAACGACAATTTAACGATGGTTAAATACATTGATTATGTATTGCAACTTTGAAGTGCAGCATTATGATAAGGTCTAGGTAATTGCGTATAGTCCAAAGATTCATCGCTTAAATTTAAAGCTCCTATTATTGGCCACACCCTGTAGATACGAAGACAAAGGTCTGTACAGAAAAAATGGTAGCTGTTAGCTATTTAATGTAACTTAGTTGTGAATTATTAAGAAAGGATTAAATAAATAAAGGTATTACATCATTCCAGGTAGTGTTCAAAATAAGAAAAATCTGAGACGTGTTTATCCCATCAGTATAGAAAACCCTCGTGATTTTAAGAAGTAATACCACAAATAGTGTTAGCACTAGTGAGACTGAAAAGTGAATTGGATGAAGTTGTGTGAAAATAAAATTGAACATAGATTTATTATGTGACTTTATATTATTGTACATTGAAAGAACATGATTCTTACAGGAATAAGTATTAACAAATTTTATTCTTTTCATATTTTGTTTGAATTGAATTTATCGTCGAACTTTTCTACGAATTTTCCAAGAAACGAATAAAGAGGATGGATGGATTAGAGTTTGATCGGATAAGGCCGAGGGCAAACCTAAACAAACTGATGTGACAGTAAAAGCGAAGTAAGAATAAAATGCCGAAAATATGCTAAATTCATTTAAACGTTTTAAAGTTTCACAATTTTATAGGTAGTTACTCATATTTTAACGACACATGGGACTTAATCGCGTAGTTAAATTTACGTTTGATATTATTAGTTTTATTTTAAATACTATTTAAGTAAGTAGTAATTTACTATAAGTATATTTTTGAGTTTTTGCCCTTTATTTTGTTATATCTACTACGTATTACGTTGATAAATATACCAAGTTTCGTAATTTTATCTCAATTCGAAAGCGGTGCTCAGCTCAGCGTTTTGAAGATTTAATACTTATTGTATAAACTTATAAAAAATATACATATATTATAATTAACATTTCAGGGTGCTTAGACAAGTTGCCAATCGCTAGCGCTTAATCGTCAATTGTAAGCGCAAGGCAGCTAACTGTCTTTGTCGCACTAATATGAAAGAGTGACAGAGAGGGAAAACTACGATACGCTACTAAGCGCTAGCGATTGGCAACTTGGCTAATTCTTTTCTTCAGTAATTGTTTCTATACCTACTGTTCAAACGGTATTCACTAGTGCTAATAAAGGTAAAACTATATTTAATTCTATATTTTATAAATTATTGGTTAGGTTTACATTTTGACGAAGATTCAAATATAGGTACATAAAAAATAAAAATAAAAAATATTTTCTAATATGTTACTTAAGAATATCATCATCGTGGTCGAGACCACGATGGTGTATCGCCTTTGAGTTCTTGGTAACCTTAATTAATCACATTCAGGAATACAAATACCGAGTAGGGTCTAGTGCATTTTGCTGTGGTTTTCTGTAAGGTGGAGGTATGCTTAAGATTTCAGCGATATGACATTTGCAGTGCCCATACATGATTTAAAGATTTTTTTTATGTGGCGAAGGTAAACAACCGAGCTCTCGGCCCACCTGATGGAAAGCAGGAACTGAGGCTTATGGACCGAAAAATCGTCTATGTGCTGCCAACCATAAGGACATCATGGATTGCCTCTATCTAAGCCAGTAATTACTCCGCCTACCTTACCCCCAAACCGGAACACAGTACTAACTATTTAGCAGGTTAACGGGTAAGACGGTGGTAGCTATCCGCGCGGACCCTGTACGAGGTCCTACCACCAGCAAAATCATTTGAATAAAGTACCAAGACTTTTTAACGAAGAAAAGAAAATCAATAAGAAAAGAAAATATGTAAGCACTTAAAAACAACGGACAGGTGGTGATAATTTTGTTATTGGCCGGTAATGCAAATACTTAGAAGTAAAAGTAACGCATTCGCAATTTCGCATAATAATCACGACAGAGTCGGTAATGCCAGCTGACTGCAATTTAAGTGTCGTAGCAGGTGAAAAGTGAACAGTAAAATGGGTGAAGAAAGGTGCTAAGTGGCCGCCTACTCGCCATACAATCGCTAGTTAGGGTCGCAATCAGCTGTAGCGAAAAAGACTAAAACGTCTAAAACGAGAGGTGCGGTGCAAGATTATAGGAAATGGTTCAAATTGTCTAGCGGGAGCGAGGCTTGTAAAAAAGTTGAATTATTAAATTAAATAGTTTTTTTAACTTTTCCTACTAAATAAACGATATGGTTAGTGTGACACAACCTTAAGAATATTATAAAAATTAATCTCAGGTGACTGACGGCATAATATGCCAAAATAAGTAACATTAGGATGTAACAAATATTGCAAAGCACTGGTTCAGTCATTCATTATTTTTTAATAACTATATATTCGTATAATACTTAAGAGTTACCCTAGTTTTTCAGAGAAATTAATTATATCAGACCTAAATAAGCTTCTTTTAAATTTAACACAAATAGACAAAAAAACAGCCTGTATACATTGTAATAGTAGATGGAGAAAAAAGGGCTGAACTGATTTGCAGTTTATTTTTACGTATAAGTCAATGGTATCAGGGCCGAATCTAAAATCGTAGAAAAGCGAATTTTTCTTTGTAGTCACACAATCTCGAGCTCTCTGGACATCAATAATACAATTAGTTTTAAAAATTATTGTGCAATGTAAATGCAAACATGCAATTGCAGTAAAATAAAATTCATAGGTACCTACAACGTTCAAAGTCAATAGATTTGTAACGTAATAGTTTCGAATTGTCAAACTTTAAACGTTATTTAATGCTAATGCGGCAAAGACAATGGCAATCAACGGAGTGTTCACCCCACCATCACATCCGGCATGAATGTGTTTCGTTACGTTTTTGATTACATTAGAAAAAGTACCTAATTGTGCAACAAACGATCTATTTCCTTTTACTTCTAATTGTTAAAAATAACATAATAGATTGTAATACGTCGCATTTCCGCTACGAGCGGGTGACAAAACTATTTTTGCAATAAAACATCTTTTTCAGCCTCTGTAGCCTAGTTGGTAGTGACCCTGCCTACGAAGCTGAAGGTTCCGGGTTCGAATCCCGGCGAGGGCATTCTTTGTGTATTTATTTATCACAAAGTTTGTTCCTTGGTCATGGCTGTGTATGTATCTAAGTATCTATACGTATCTATCTATTATATATATCGTCGCCTGGTACCCACAACACAAGCCTTAATTGAGCTTACCGTGGGACTAGGTTGATTTGTGTAAGATGTCCCAAGATATTTATTTATTTATTTATTTTTAAGTGACTATAATTATCGCAGTAAATACGTAACTTTGACTTTTGACATGAAGTTTGTAACTTTGTACTAAGATCTCATAAGTAGGTACATAACTTATGATATTATGTTTCACTTAATATTATTCGTTATGTTACACTTAAAATTTAAACATTTTATACGTTTGGCTTATAAAATTTGTAGTAGCATATTTATTTAGTAAACATTTTATGTAGGCACCTGACGTATTTAGGTAACCTTTTGACTAGTAATTTTATGGCATGTTTTTTTCGCTAGTAGGCACGAAAAAGGCACCATAATTATTTGCGTCCTGAGGATTCGGCTATAGTTTGAGATTTCTAAGAATGAACTTTTGACAGTTTAGAAATGACCCTTATATCTATGACCTTAAGTCTATCGAAAAAATGGGGAGTTTTGCTTGCCCTCATATTGATAAGGATTAATATATAACTGTCAAAAGTGCATTCTTAGAAATCACAGACTATAGTCGTCTCTCATGTACGGTCCGAGTGACATAGGCAGATAAACATTGTTAATATAATTTCAAAAGATTCTAGTTCAACATAAAACACCAACTCAAATGCCACAAAAGCCAGTTAAAAGTATAAATACTATAAATTAGCTTAGCGTAGTTAAGTTAACAAGGCGTCGCCCTATTACCAGTGCGCTGCGTTATCTCGACTATGTTTTGTAATTTAATTAGCCTTATCTTTTTTATTTAACTGTGTGATAAACAGTTCTTAAGATGAGTTCTAGTCTAAATATAGACACTGACTAATTCTTAACCTAAGCAACTTTGTTAAGCATTGAGCTACTACGAGCTAGTGTCTCACTTAGTAACAGTCGTAGCGTCCGTCGTAACGTCTTCGTGTACGTGAGTACAGTTGCAGTCAAATTCGGAGCAGCCACGGTGCTCAAAACTATCTAAACATGAACTTTAATGTATTGACAATAGAGGCCTGCACAGATATTTGTATACTCTGACCGCTCCGATCTGGTGGTGACTGTATTTTAGGGACCTATCCGCGATTACATAGTATTGTACGACTGTCATATTGACTTAGAGCCAATAATGTTAATGCGTGGACTTTACTTCATTGCTCAACAATTCAAAACATGCATTCAAAACCTCGATTTTTATTTGACATGAGAAAATTAATACGAGATTAGAACACTTAGAATCGCAAACGCGTGAACGTAGGACTTTTTTTTATTGAATACAGCAAAGTTATCGATAAGGCATCGTTTTTAGGACGTGTCGTGCCCCCCGCTTAGTAGAGTCCGCAGCGCGATCAGTTGGCCCCTAGCGCTCGCGCCGAGTGCGTGTCGACGCTTGCGCGCGCGTTCGTTCACCCCTAGCTCGATCGTCAGCTGTCAAATTTGACGTTTCGTAATCTGGGAGAATCCACGATTACTAAGTAATCAAAGTGCTTTCAAACAAACTAATTTATGATACTGTTCTAACAAGAATTCCCACTCGAGTAAAAATGGTTTGACGTGCCCGCTTGTGTTGTGTTAGTGATGATTTCTGATTGTATCGAGTGCTGTGTTTTGTGTAAACTAGTTTCGAAGATTCGTGGTTGTTATGCTGTTATCATGTAATGTCGTTCGACGCTGATATGTCTATAATTAGCGACCTGCGATGGCTGCAGGACGAGGAGTTGTTTGCTCTTTCGTTGCAAAACGGTAGGTTTCATTCACGTTAACGATCCGGTTTTGTTTTTCTGCCAATGACGTTGAATTGTAAGTGCGCGTGTTTAAAGTGTCTACCGAGGCGAATCGTAAAGTTACCTCTGAGGGAGCAGAGTTAATTACTTTACTGTTAGACCTTGGTTAGTGCCTGGACAACAAATTCTTGGCTACTCAACTTGGCGGCAAAATGTCAAACACTTGCGCACTAACAACATTTTGTGCGCGCTCAGCTTACGAGTCACTGACCAACAAATGAAAACACTGCCTTTTAACATTTTGTTAAGAATTCTAAAGTATTCAATAAAATTGAGATTACACGCTGCTAGCTTTACATAATAATAGTAGGTATTTTAAGTTAAGCAACTTTGTCATTGCACTCCTATCTAAATTATAGTAATCGTAAGTACATACCCGTAATAGGTGCCTAGAACACCTAACCCTCCTAACTTACCACGTAAAATATCAATAATATGCAACGTTGCAAAAAAAAAAACAGTAAACAATAATAACAATTGTAACAGGTAGGTAGGTATAATACTCATATATTAGGAACGTCGTTTATGACATAGGTAAGTATCAGTTTTCGTGAATATTGTCGTGCAATGTCGAGGATGCGTGAGCGCAGTATCGGTAGGTAGGCAAGTAGGAAATAATGTCCAAGGTGAGCTAGATTCTTGCCGGCCGCCGGGTGCGAGCCCTGAGGACTTCATTATGAGACGCAATATCGTCAAGTTGATTAAAAACTTTGCATTGGCTGCATCATTACCGCTTAATAAAACCTTGGCTAATAAAACGAATTCAACCTAAAGGCATACCTATAGAATTTCCATAGGTACTTACACGACGAAACTTAAAACTTGCCTCATTGGCGGCGAAAGGGTAAAAAGCCTTTCGCCAATGAGTTGATATGAAGATGCTATTTTGTGGCCCAACCGCCAACGACTTGATATCAAGTCATAATATTCAAAATAAAATGCACCTTCATTGGGCAATATAAAGTTGACAGTTGTTTACATGCAATTTGTTGCTTGGCGTGGGTGGCACGTTTTTCTTTTTTGACGCGGCTGCGAAAAGGTTAAACCTTCAGGAAAAGATCAAACACCCATCTGAAAGGTCAGCAACTCATTTCTAACCCCGCTCCTGTCGTAGGTATCCAAGGGAGACGATAAATGTTTTTTATGTACTCGTTTAACATAAAAAGAGACTTGGTACATAAGTTTAACCACAGTACAGTTTTGGTACAGTACCAAAAACTTACCTAATAGTAATTCCTGATGTTATTGGTTAAATAGCTTATGCCACATTTAGGAAAATGTGTCATTCTCGCAAATTTTACGAGTACGAATGAAGTTGGAATACTTACGTTTATAAATCTTCTTTCAATGTATACCAATAATGATTCTTCCATCGTATACTATGTACCTATGTGTATATAAAGGTTTGATAAATATCTCCCAGTGTTATCTCTAATTTAAATAAGTATACATTTCATAATGCGTTTCGATATTGTATGATGACTATGAGGCCTATTATAGCTTGAATTCTGAACTTTAAATCACTTACCGAATTTACATACATATGTAAGCATACTTGCTCAGACCGAATGCTGTATTACTTAAGTAGGCACTTGTTAAAGAAATTGCAGATTCAATCGGTATTCTAATTAGAAATTTAATTTGTGATTAGGACATTTGTCGGACAAGGAAATTGCAAGCAGACGAACAAATAATATTACTGTGCCTGAGCCTCTAAGGCCTAACAAAGACTCATCCCCCAGTAAAGAGAGAATTATATTTGGAAAGAAATTTTAGATTATTTAAGATCCCATTATATCCCACCGCTGGTCAAAACAAAGATGAGATACCTATTTCCTTTCGTCCCAGTTCTGCTCTACATTTCACCATTCTCTGAAAAAGGAGTTATAAGAGGATAATGGTCTAGTCCGACGGCATTCAGGCTTAGCTTAGTCTCTTACTGGAGTTGGCTCAGTTATAGAGATTAGCGATTCAGCCACAAAACTTCCTTTGGCTCGATCATCACTTTACAACTTAGATCAAATTCAACACATTCAAATGATTTCACTGGAGCTGAAACTTACAGAAGTATTCTAGCATAGTATAGTCACGGAACGCACATGACATATCTATTTTTGCTTTGATTATTTAATGGTTCAGAGGAATATCTCGTCAACGATGGCGAAATGGCCATAAATATGATAACTATACTGTGCTACTCGTAAAATACTTCTATAAGTTTGAGCTCCATTGCAGAATGTCACTATGCTCATTTAAACTATCGTAAAAAGATAGCTATGCCTAAATACCGTGTGTAAATCTAATACGGGCGATAAATTAAACCAGGCAAGGGATTCATCAGTGTAATGACGGATTACGAGGTTTTTTGAAGTTACACTCAATTATGACCCCATGAACATGAACATGAACATAGGCACCCCCACAGAATTTTTAAGAAGGAAGGTACGAACATTTGTTGATATTGATATGGCAGTTATTATGTCATCTGCTTTTGAAATTAGCTCTCAACGGGCGTTTAACTTAAGTGTTGTGCTCTACATTGCGCGCTGAATTATTTTGTATGGATAATTTTTTTGCTCTAATTTTTAGTAAAAACTATCTAAATGTACTCACTATATCCTATGCTAACTCTAGTTAGGAGCTTCGCCCGTATTAGACTTACACCCTGTAGATCATGTCATGTCTAAGATGATCCTACTACGTCATTTTATAGATGTATCGTCGGTCAAATTCTTTTGATAATATAACACCCACGTAACTTCGTTAGGACCCGTTCACTATAACAATACGTTTAGAATTTATTTTCTAAAGGCGGTCTTGTTTGGGAAACAAAGCTTTACAAAAAGGCGAAAGATGGTAACTTAACTAGTAACGAATTACGCTCTATCATGCTTATGTTGTAGGTGTATCGCGATGACTGTACCATATTACCAAGTCGTGTATAAAATATTAGTTAGGATTGTTAATGGTTCTAAACTACGTATATTTTAAAATTTTGTGGTATTTAAAAAACCTTTTTTATTTAAGACTGTTTATTCTTATTTATAACATAAGGGACAAACAGATTAGGTACGGGACCTATTTATAATACCTTTTAAGAATTTCTGATAACGACGCAAGCTCTACTTTTTACCTATGTGTTTTATTGACCTGCACCTTAAGGTGCATTCAGACCAAACGAGCATTCGCTATTCTATCCCCCACTCTACGAAATCAACGAATCACGTTTTGTGTAACGATCGAATTTCGTAGAGTAGGGGATTAAAATAGCGAATGCTCGTTTGGTAATGCATCTTTAAATGTGAATATCGGGTTGTCAAGATCAAGACAAAATAATGACTAGAATATGAACCTCACAATTGTCTGACATTTTAAATGAGAAACCCAGATTCATCTAAATCAATAATTACTCCTGTCGCGGTAAAATTGAATTGTTGTTAACAATTACCGATAGCTAGTTTGTATTGGGAAATTACAAAGTACCTATGTCTAAATATTCAGTCAGTAAATAAAGTGTTGTATACTTACCCCCTTATTCATAAACGTCTGCTAGTTAACTTAACAAGCCGCTAAAAATTGTTTGTCCCTTTTGCTCTTACCGACACATTGTTAAGACCGAAAGGGACAAACAATTATTAGCGGCTTGTTAAGTTAGCAGACGTTTATGAATAAGGGGGTTTCGTTCGTCTTATAGACACAGTCATAAGACCGTAGGGGACAAACAATACTTATTTACTTGCTAAGTTAGGAGTCGTTTATGAATAAGTTGGTTTATGTTTATTATTTTAAGCAGTTAGCTTCAAATCTCGTAATTGGTGGGATATTCAAATAAGTATTGATCAACCTCTGTTAATATTGATGTCATCGGCGTGGCATTTGGATTCGACGGTTTATGTAATGTTTATTTTTGTTCTTGACATTGACTATTTTTCTCAATAAATATTGCACGACTACTGAAGTGTGCGTTGGTGCGTGCAAGATATAGAACCGGTTCTTACTAGTTTTGATTATGTTATTGTTATCTTCTATATTATTTAACGTGTCCTAATTGAGGGTCGTTGGATATATCGTGCTTGTTAATTTATCTTCATTAACATGATAAAGTAATAATCACCAGTCATTTTGAATAACGATTAATCTAATCGTATTATAGATTTTGATATTCTCCTGGCAATATTGCGTAACCTTAATTTGTCCCCCTTAGCTATTTCTTGGTTCCGTAGTTATTTATTTGGAAGGTGCCAGCGTGTCACGGTCGAAGATACTGTCTCCTCTTGGTGTGAACTGACTGCGGGGGTTCCTCAGGGCGGGATTCTCTCTCCTCTACTTTTTTCTTTATTTATAGACGGGATTACTAAATCTCTGGCTTCTTCATACCACCTTTACGCAGATGACCTGCAGCTCTACTCTTCGGCCAGCATCGGAAGCGTTGAAGATCTAATAAGCCTGATTAATAGTGATCTGATCCGCATCCGTGATTGGGCCTCTGCTTTTGGTCTCTTGGTTAACGCGAAAAAGTCACAGGCAATTATTATTGGGAGTCCCCACTTCATCTCCAAGTTGTCTGAAATGCCAATGCCTAGCATTCTTTTCGATGGAACGCACATTCCTTTTACACCCACTGTAAGGAATCTAGGCATTGTCATGGATCAAACACTTTCTTGGGCTCCCCATGTGGCAGAAACTAGTAGGCGACTTTTTGCCTCAATGCACTCGCTTCGTCGTCTCCAAAGTTTCCTCCCTGTGCACACCAAAACTATGCTTGCAAGTTCTCTTCTGATTCCACTCCTTGATTATGCAGATATCGCCATGTTAGATCTTACTGAGGAGCTACTTGACAAGCTGGAGCGGCTGCAGAATGTGTGCATTAGATATATTTTCGGCCTTCGTAAATTTGACCATATCTCGTGTTTCCGTGCAAAACTTAAGTGGCTGACTATTCGGCGCCGTAGAGACACCCATGTACTTGCTCTTCTTTTTAATATTTTATTTTCTCCCTCCTGCCCTCCCTATCTATCGGAGAGGTTCAAGTTTTTGGCGGACGGCAGCGGGCACCGGCTTCGCTCCAGTGCCGATCTCTCTCTAGCTATTCCACCTCATACTCATCGGTCCTATGACAAGTCTTTTACAGTTTACTCGGTAAAACTCTGGAATTCGTTACCACCTTCTCTCCGACAGTGCCAGTCGGTCGCATCGCTAAAGATGAATTTAAAAAAGTTATGGCTCTCGAACGATACATAAGTTAAAGGACATAATGCGGTTTTGTAGATGTATGTATATGTATATATGTATATTTGTGTAGTTTATTTTATTATTTATCGTATGGTATGTAGTTTATTTCCAGTAGGTTTTAGGGTAGTTTAGCGGATTGGAAAACACTGGGTTTCTTTTTAATGCCGTGTCCTTTACGGATGTCTACCATCTCCAGTTCTCCTTCAATTGCTCAAAGGTTAACTGGAAGAGATCCCTTAATGGGATAAGTTCGCCTTTGTACAAATCTGTGTAATATTCATACTGTTTATTTTGTTTTCTGTGTTTTTGTGCAATAAAGTGTTTTACTACTACTACTACTACTTATATATAAACCAAACCAATCGGACTAACCAATACAACAATATGAAAACAGTAGTTTAAAAATAACTATAGGTAGGTACTATACTATAAGTGCTTTTTTTGTTGATCATCGGATAATACTACTCTAAGGTAAATTCTATGTTTGTTTGTATCTACACATGAATAAATTAAAAACGCAATGTGATTTTACATTTGAATATCATAATTTTAATGCAATGAAATAACTATTCGTCTTAACGGATGAAATACTTAAGTTAAACACGACTTTGACTGTAATAACCATTAGTAATGATGATGACGAGACCACCGCACTTATTTTACAAGCTTAAACGTACAGAAGATTAAAAGAAGACTGACCTTAAAACGAAGAACATAAAGGTGAAAATAAATCGATAGTCTGTTTTAGACCTGTAAAAGCAAATAAGAAATAGGATAAATACAGTGCTGTGTTAGAATTGGCAACATAGTATTAAGCAGAACAAGTTGTTGGTTACAATCTTATAAAATAGTTAAGACCACACGGAAGCGGTCAAGTCTTCGATAAAATACTGTAATTAAAATTAACATTAATAAGCATTCACGTCATTGCCCAAGGTATGAGTACTAGAATACTACTAGTTGAATTTATATAGTCAACAAAAACAATCTAAGCAATAATACTTCAATCTGGCTTTCGCTAGTATCATAACTACGAAATGAGGAGGTGTATAACACTGTCCTGTAGCGGCTATAGCATCTTTTTTAACATGTCGAGCAATTATCGACTTAAATTACGTGAGTAACCCGTGTGATAAATATTTAAATATGGCTATAGCATCAGTGTTTTAAGTAGGTACTTACTCTATTTTTGTTGATGTGAAATAATCGCAATGCTATGTAATGTAATGTCAATTTGATGACAAGATTTCGTAACATAATTTATTCACACTGTATCTGCCTGTCCGTTGTCACACAATATATTATGTATTAATCTAACACCGAGACTCTGATGGGTTGCTAGCTTAGTCGAAAAAAAACGGTCGATTTCATAAATATATACAGAGTTATTTACCTTAGTTCAATTTGCAACCAACCTGCGGCAATTTAGACTACCTACCATACTTTTAAATGTTAGTAAAATCTGTGAAACAAGTTACTAAAATGTTCAGTAACTTTTAACTTTGAGCTTGAGCTAACAATGGACACTGGACAGTTTGTAACCTGCATTACGCAGGACAGTTGTATAAACGGATGTACCTTCCAACTTCCAAGTCTCAATGAAAAGTCGATGTAATTTTTTTAACTGTCATATTTAAGCACAATTACACATGAACTCCAAAACAAAACAATCTCAGTAAGTCTAATAATATATTGAAAATAGTCTTATACTTTTAAGTGAAACATTCATTATCAAGTTTGCTTTTCCGACAGCGCCATCTCTCGTACCATTTACACAACATTATAATAAAATATTAAATTAAATTGGACAACCGTAGACATTGTGGATAACTACTGTTCAGAAATGTGGTTTGCTTGTTAAAAATGTTAAAGCTTGTTTCAAGATGCTCCAGGTATTTTATTGGATCTATACTGTATCTATACAGTGAGTTTTTCACATACATATATTATCATATTGAGAGGAGATATAATATGAAATTGTAGTGTTTCATGAGAACCAACATAAATACGATCCTGAGCACGTAGTATGCTCGAACAATAATTACTTCTAAAGCTGGTATTTTCAAAGGTTAGATATCATCTTCTACTGTTCCTAAGTAGACACAACCGTAAAATATGCTAATATAACAAGTAAATATATATTCATGCTACATACCTACATCTAAATTTAAAATTATAATATATTTGTTGTTTCGCCATATTATGAGTTGAGAATACCTTGACTAACTTATGGTAGCGATACAGGTATCAAAGTATTTCGATAACCGAACTCTAACTTAATTGCGCTCCAACCCAAAGTTCAGGGTACAAAAACCTTAGCAAATAATTTAAGAAGATCGTTGACGTCAAGTATCAAGAATCGATGACCTCAACCCGCAAAAACCAAGAACACGGGCATGCTTATTAACTATTCACTTCTGTTACTTCTGTTACCAAAGATTGTAACGTTGATTGGTAAATGATCTGACTATATAAAAAGGTGCATTTCGACCAAACGAGCATTCGCTCATTCTATCCCCCGCTCTGCGAAATTCGTTCGTTACACGAAACGTGATTTGTCGAAATTCGTTAATTTCGTAGAGTGGGGCATAGAATGAGCGAATGCTCATTTGGTCGAAATGCACCTAAGCCTGCGACCACGGGTGTAACGTCATGCCCAAAACGTGAGGTTATAATTAAACGTAAGTTTACGCGATAAAGACCGCTTTGTTTTTAAAATATGAGTGATAATCGTGAAAGTTTAAATCAATGTAAGGTGTAGGTAATATACATGGTGTAACAAAAACAGCGGTGATCTGTTTAAGGGTCCATTCAGTATCGTCTGATTAGGGAAAAGTGCACCCGCACGAACTTATTATGAGCTGCCGCCGCTTGAACACCGCGGACATAATTTGTATCACGCGAGCGAATGTAGATAGCCATAGAGATATGGAAATAGAAGATGTATTAAACCGCGCGATATACGCGAATGGAGAAAACACAGCGCGAGAAATAAAAAGGGTCTATACGCCAAATGATCTTTACCTCTCTAACTCTTAAACATGACAACCTATAGAAAAGTTACCTCAACCATCGCTCAGCATTCGTTTAAGCTACAAAATACTACTATAGCATGCAAAGTAACGTCATTAATTAAAAACTCCTCGAAAATTAGACATGTTTTCGTGGTCAGTTTCTATCGAGCGAATTTCAATCCTTTACGGATTTGTCCCCACAGGACCCTTGCAAATATGATGTAGTTTCTGTATGTATGATAATGTGGCATATTTTCATGTTTAAGACATCTTAAAATTCAATATCCGAACCGTATTTTGGCTTTAGGCGCCCTCTTAATATCACGGCGGTAGACGTGTGCGCCGATGTCAAAATGGTCGGCGGCGGCGTTTGCGGAAAAGTCGGCGGCGGCGGCGTGATTTCGGCGTGAAATCGGCGTCAAGGTCACGTGAATATAAAAGCGGAATTTGATCGTATTCTTTGTTATAATTGAGATAAATACAATATAAATGTTCAATAAACACCACCAATCAGCAATTTTCATCTTAACCACCATCTGATCAATAGATAACAGTTTTCTCCTCCCATCATGTTCTAAAGCTTGTCCACGAAATAAAGTAGCCATCGTAAAATCAGTCTCCACTGTTACATAATAGTTCCATTTAGTTCTAACAGCCATGGGACCGTAAATTGATTCTTCTGTTTTATGTTTAACAATCCAATATCCAAAAGCATTCGCATAAAAGTAGTCAAAATTAAAATAAATTCAGATAATGCTTAATACAAAAAATCACTCCCAAAAAAGTGCGATCTTCCGAGACGATTTCAACAATGTTAGACTTGAAATAGTTAATTAAAATTGTAGACCCGAGATTTACAGTTTATTACAGTATCGATATTGTAATATAGTTAAGACCCATTGGGAAATTAAATGACCCAAAATGGTAAAATAAGAAGAAAAACTATTAAAATTCAGAATTTTTAATATATCATATAAATATCAACCACAGCACCCGAGAATAAAGGCAAAGAACTCTTCTTTCTAATAATATCCATGCAAATGTATGGTCTCATTAAAACAATTTATACAGCAATTTCTACTTTATTTCGTGGACAAGCCTTAAAATAATATGTATTTCCCACAATAACTGGCGTGGACTAACTCTATTCATCTTCGTTATATGATGATAATAATGATACGTATTATCTGCCGATGGTCCCCAAATCCCCTATCATAGCATGCCAAAAGCATAAATAGTGCACAGCCCACATCCAATAGATTCCACCTATCTTTGCCAGGTCATCGGTCCATCATATTGGGAGCTTTCCTACGCTGCATCGACAAGTTTATGCTTGCCTTTAAGAAATCGCTCGCCCCAACGGTAAATTTGCGGGCAATATGTCCAGCCCACTGACACTTCTTGGTCACACATTTTTGAGCTACGTTGGTACTTTCAGTTATTCTACGGCTCTCAACATTCCTATTTCAACATTGTAGGGAACTCCTCTTTCCATCAATTAAATAGCTCATTGAGTGATTTTTTACTAAGGCCATACATAGTTACCTACCACGTTTTAGAGCCGTAAGTAACATTTGGTCGAAGAATTTCGTTTTGAAATATACTGCGGGATATTGAATGAGAAGATATTGTGCTGGCCTGCACTACTTTACTATCCACTCATTTGCTTTGAATTTTTGGTTGTGCTTTAGAATCCCTATATAAAATAAGAGTGACCGCTGGTAATCACAGTTACCAAAAGCAAATCAGTGGCTATTGCCTTTTACGCAAAGTTAGATCCACCCAACTGGACTAGCTGTCTGTCCTGGTACACATATTCGTCGACTTTGAGCTTAGATCTTGACTGGAGTTTGTATAACAAATTCTGGATATTTGATATGGTCTTCGTTGATCTTCGTTGTATCTTAACCTTTAGTATGCGTTAACGTCAAGGAGTTCAATCAAAATTTGACTTTGGCGGCTA
>JALPQI010005621.1:0-70448 GCA_025490895.1 Thaumatotibia leucotreta
ATCACCTTGATTGTTGCAATGTGGGCGTAAAAAGATTTAGACTTATGGAAACTGAGACCAAACAGAGTTGGAAATGTCAGCCCTGT
Source organism: Thaumatotibia leucotreta (assembly GCA_025490895.1). Taxonomy (NCBI): domain Eukaryota; kingdom Metazoa; phylum Arthropoda; class Insecta; order Lepidoptera; family Tortricidae; genus Thaumatotibia; species Thaumatotibia leucotreta. The sequence continues at coordinate 87 of JALPQI010005621.1, forward strand.
CGATCAACACCTAACATACCTGATGAAAATGTGACCTTACGCAGAACATTTCGTACAATGATACCTACAAACAATTCATTTGACATATTATCTAGCGTATCAGTTGATTCTATGGACGAGGATAATGAAAAATCGTCGGTTTCACCGGGCTATGAAAACAATAGAAGCTGTCCCGAGCGAACGTCGACTTATGCCCAGACTGAGGAGTTAAAAAAAGCTGTTTCAGATTTACAAGAGAAATTAAAAATTGCTGAAAATGAAATTGTGAACTTACTTTCAGAGAATTTCACATTAAAGGACACAATTAAAAGCTACGAAAACAAAGTGCAACATCTTAAAAATCTAAGTAAATCAATAAATACAATTAAAAAAGGGTCAAGCAAACAAAAATATTCTAAAAGGAAATTGATTAATCGACAAAGTTTGAATCAAAGTTTTATTGAATTAAATGGGCAGTTTTTACATCAAAATGACTCGCACAAGGACGTCGCTCCATGTATGGCTCCCAGAAGTCCCAGAGATCAACCCTTCCGCGGCAGTACTCCTTTGCTATCGACACCTTTAAAGGAGGATACGACCAAACCCAAGGTGTACATTTTTGGTGATGAACATGTTCGTGGTTTAGCAACGCGACTAATATACTCCAAATTTGAACAAAAAATAGGTCAATTAAGCGTAACATCCATGGTCAAACCATATGCGCGAAGCTCGGAGATTTTGAATAGTGTTTATTCCGAGTCAGACAAGATAACGGCCAAGGATATTATTGTGATGTCTGTTGGTCACAACGACAGAGACCCCTATTTGTTATTGTCTAATGTAAATCGCATGTTATCAAAGTTTAAAGACAACAATGTATTTATATTAAATGTATATAATTCTCGCTTTATTATTAATAATAAATTATTATTTCATGAATTGCAAATGACGGGAAAAAAATATAAAAATTGTAAAATATTTGACTTATTCAAAAATGTCCAAACAAATAATTCGACTTTCTTAAATTGGATGACGTATAAATTACGTGAAGAATTTGAATTGTTAGAATGTTTCTTACAAAATATTGATGTTTCTGTGAATGGAAACTCTGATGTGATTGCGCCCTGTCAGGAAAGTAATTTTTTTCGCCACCACTAAGCAAAACTCCTCACCCAAAGCATGGGATAGGCAAGTGACGTTTCCTTCAGTTCCTCATATAAATTCAATAATAATTCTTCATCAAAACATGCAAGGATTGTACAGTAAACTTGAGTTTTTAGAAATAGCCTTACAGGAACTAAGTAAAAGCGGTAAAGATATAGATATATTGTGTCTAAGCGAGACGTTCATTCGAAAGGGTACTGAGAGTAATATAATTTTAAATGATTTTAAACTAGCCTGTGCTTATTGTCGTGATAAGGGAAGAGGAGGAACATGTATTTTAGTAAAAAAACATTACGAGACCAAGCCCTTGTCTTTTGTCACACAATTAGCTTCTAAATTTTATTTTGAATGCTGCGGTGTCGAAGTCATTGGCACGGGAATTATAGTCATCAATATTTACAGAATACCCGAGCAGACTAAAGCACACATAGGCGTTTTTCTTCATAAACTGGACAAATTACTGAACTATTTAACTTCTAGGTTTAAAAACAAAAAGATAATTATTTGTGGCGACTGGAATATTGACCTATTGAAGCAGAATTTTGGGGCAGTTAACCTTGGCAGTAAACTTGAAAACTATAACTTTATCTCACATATTACGGTTCCCACAAGACTTAATTCATGTATCGATCAAATAGCAAGCAATGTTAAAAAGGCCGAACCATGCATACACCACCTAGGACTTTCGGACCACGAGACTGCTCAGTCCCTGACCCTGCCAGTCAAAAAACTAAATGCTTGTAGAACATGGTTTGAGTATAAGCGAGATTATAGCAAGGATAACATGCGGAAATTTTGTGAATGCCTATCTGCACTTTCATATAGTGACGTCATGATTGCTGATAATCTAGTAGACGCATTTAATAATTTTTATGACCTTTTACGGTTGTTCTTTGACTTATGTTTCCCTTTAATTAAAGTCAAGATTAATAATAGGGCTAAACAAACAAAATGGCTTAGTAGTGGTTTAAGAAAGTCTTTCAAAACCAAGCGCGATCTTTATTTGAAATATAGGCACAGTAAGTATAACAAAAACCACAATAAAATTAACTTTAAAAAATACAGCTCTTTATTAAAGAAATGTCTTAACTGTGCTCGTAAAATTGCTAACAGTAAATTTATTGAAAAAAGCGAAAATAAATGTAAAACCACATGGCAGGCCATTTCCTCAACTATTACCAGTAATTTACATGATAATGACATTAATTCAATAAAACATAATAATGACATTTATTCTAATCCTAATGATATTTGCAATATTTTTAATAATTTTTTTATAGACTTAACTTCTAAACCAAATTTGCCTTTAAAAAACTCAACTCGCAGTATTAAAGGAAGTAATTGTAATAATAATACCATGTTCTTAAAGCCAGTAGATGTAAGTGAGGTCTACAATATCATTATGTCATTAAAGAATAGCAGATCCAGTGGCTATGATGAAATTACAACAAAAATACTGAAACTATGTGCTCATAATATTGCTGAACCACTTACACATATCATAAACTTGTCATACGCTGACGGAATTTTTCCAGAAAATTTGAAATACAGCATAGTCAAACCCTTATTCAAAAAAGGAGATAAACTCAACATAGAAAACTATAGGCCTATAACATTAGTCCCGATTTTATCAAAAGTTTTAGAAAAAACTGTTTATAACAGACTATTAAATTTCTTAAACAAACATAATGTGCTTTGCTCTGAACAATACGGGTTTCGAAATGGTCGCTCTACGACACTTGCATGCTTTGATCTTGTTAAGTCTGTAGCAGAAAGTTTAAACCAAAAGACTCCTGTAGTGTCTATTTTCTTAGATATGTCACGAGCTTTCGATTTCGTTCACCATGCCAAACTTGTAGATAAACTTCAGGTGTACGGGATAAGAGGAAAAGTGCTGGAATGGCTGCAGAGTTACTTGGCTGACAGAATGCAATGTGTAGAAATTAAGCAACTTTCATTAGATTCAGATAACCGAGGTAAAACGTTGCTAAAAAGGACATATAGATCGAACCTTCGAGCTTGTAACATGGGTGTTCCGCAGGGAAGTATACTGGGTCCTTTGCTTTTTCTTCTCTATGTAAATGATTTGCCAAAGGCCACAACACAGAGATGTATAATGTTTGCTGACGACACAACTCTGGTGGTAAAATGTGACAGGAAAGATACATTTGAAATAAATATTAACCAAGGATTGACTGACATTATAGAATGGATGAAAATGAATAATTTACATATTAATTTATCTAAAACTAAGTTTATACAATTTCAATCATATAATTCAAATCCAATGCCAATCAGAATTAATTATGAAAATAAGGTAGTAGACGAAACAAATTCAATTAAATTTCTTGGAATCATGATTGACCAAAATCTTAATTGGAAAGACCAAATTGAACAGATTTCTCATAAATTGAATCGTTTTGTATTTGCATTAAAAAGACTTCGATTAAATGTTTCCAAAGACGCTGCGTTAACAGCCTACCATGGCTATGTGTCGTCAGTCCTATCTTATGGCTTAATTCTGTGGGGCAACTCTGTTAATGTTGACATTGTTTTTAAAGTGCAAAAGTTATGTATAAGAGCAGTTTGTAATGCTGGAGCGGATGACACCTGTCTGCCCTTATTTAGAAAACTTAATGTCCTGCCATTGCCATGTTTGTACATTAGGGAAGTATGTGTTTTTGTCAAGTCTCACCCGGAATACTTTCCTAAGCAAAGTGACGTCTGGCAGAGACAGGCAAGAACACATAAAGTGAATCTTCTACACAAACCTCGCGTGTACAAAGATATTTACAAAAGAAATGTATTTAATATGTGTATAACAATATTTAATAATTTGCCGAATGAATTTCAAATATTGCCGGGGAAAATTTTCAAACGAAGATTAACAAAATGGTTACTGGATAAATGTTTTTATAGTGTCAAAGAGTATTTAGATTATAAAGGTCCGATGCCATTGTACTAATTTATATTGACATTAATATTGACATTTGTATAATAATTCTGACTTCTAATTTAAGTACTGTACATATATAATTTAGATTATTTTATATTTATATTTGTATGCATGCTTGCATGCTGAATGCAATGATCATTTTTATATTCTAAGACCAACTGTACCTACTGTATTCTTACAAATAAACATTTTGAATTTGAATTTGAATTTGAAAATTTGATAAAACTACATCAAAATAAAAATCCGCCCCTATATTTCATCATCATCATTAGCCCGTGATCTGCTGAACATAGGTCACTCCTTGCCTCCGCCATTCGTCCCGGTCCTGCGCCAATCTAATGCCGCGGCCACGACATTGGTCTAAGGCGACCGGCTTAGCGGAAAACCATACGTGCGAGAGGGAGCACCCATATCGGCATCCCGCTCCAACTCATGGATTCGCTCGCCGCTGGTCGCCTTAGACCAATGTCGTGGCCGGGCCTTTAAAGTCTTCGCACATTATAATAACGGGGGATCGACTCTAAAGCAGTCTCACACTGGTGGATATGAGCGAGCGCGACGGACTTTGCGTGTGAAGTACACGTTAAAGTTTTTTTTATGTGACGAAGGTAAACAACTGAGCTCTCAGCCCACCTGATATAGAGCAGGAACTGAGGCTGAGGGGGAGGGGGCCTATGCGCTGCCTACCCTGAAGACTTAGATGGATTGCCTCTATCTATGCCAGTAATTACACCGGCTATCTTTTACCCTCAAAGCGAAACACAGCAGTGCGAACACTATTTAGCGGCAGGTTAACGGGTAAGACGGTGGTAGCTATCCGGGCGGACCCTGCACGAGATCCTACACCAGAAAACTTTACTTGAAAACTCATGGTACTGCTAAAAATACGCGTAACCGCTAAAATACGCGACGTCACTGTACATAATACCCGCCTTCCGGATTCCCCGACATATGACGGTCTGTGCCAGACGACTACGAGAATAGGACGTATGTGACATTCACAACGTAGTGACTACAAAGGACAATAGTTAAATAACCGGTATAGTTTGCCCTCTTGTCGGGTAAAATTACCCACCTTTTTCAAAAGTGCAAATAGGGTCACAACTACCGTCAATGGGGGTCGGGCGTCAATTGAAGGCCGTCTATCAGGAAAGTCAGTCTACCAACTGATTTTCACCCCTAACTCAACAATATAAGACGTATATGACGGCCTTCTCTTACAAATACAATATGCCGGACTTACCCGGCACTGACCTTAAGGTCCTTAAGGACTTGCTGGTGCAATTCATTGCACTAGCAATTTATTGGTTACGTTTTTAAAATTATGAAAAAAAACATGACACTTGAGAAAACAATTTCAAACATAATCGGCAAAGCCGTTATTAAGGTTCCGTAGTCAACTAGGAATCCTTAAAGCAAAAAACTTGACCATAGGTAAAAAAAACATCTCAAACGTAAAAATTTCTAGGAAAAATATTTTGAGCTTGATAGGTTTAAAAGTTTTTGAATAACTATGGAACCTTAAATAAATAAATATCTTGGAACATCTTACACAAATCGACCCAGTCCCACGGTAAGCTCAATTAAGACTTGTGATGTGGGTACCAGGCGACGATAGATAGATACTTAAATACATAGACAGCCATGACCAAGGAACAATTATTAGTGAACACAAATAATGCCCTCGCCGGGATTCGAACCCGGAACCTCCAGCTTCGTAGGCAGGGTCACTACCAACTAGGCTACGGAGGCTGACCTTACATTGAGTAAGGCCCGACATGCTCTATGCCGGTTTCTTAATAACTACGGTACTCTACACTGAGCATATCCCAGAGACCCAGCAAGTTCTTGGCCGGTTTTTTGCTCATTGCATTGTGAATGGCATTTTAACTAGGCCCTTTTTTTAAGAAGAGCCGAAAAAGTATACCCGGGTGTGGAGATCAAACCGGGTGGTTATGTACTCCTCGTTATGGGCTGATGGGACCCTGAGTTTACCTAAAACCTCTCAGTTTGTCGCCGCTATGCTGTAAAGGTGGGATGCAGGGACGATTTAATATGCCTACCTGGTCTGAAAACAAGCCACGTCGTTAATTTTACTTATTCATGATTTTTCAGCGGACTCCTGCGACCATCACCAGGTCATTAGTCTACTTTGTTGAGTTTGTTCTTGTTGGGACGCCTACCCACGCTGCGCCTTCCGATACGTACGCCACTAAAGAACCCTTCCGCCTCAACGGCCATCAGTTCTATAAGCAATGTGCCCCGCCCATTGTCTCTTCAGTTTAGCAATTCGTAGAACTATATCGATTACTTCGATTCTGCTGCGGATGGTCTTATTTCCAATCCGATCTCGCAGAGAGACTCCTAGCATAATTCTCTCTATTGCCCTTTGGATGAATTTGAGCCTTCTTATGAGGCCCATTTTGAGTGACCACGTGTCATCAACACACATATAATTTCTTCTACGCTTTTCGCATAAACTCTAAATCCAGAGGCCAACTTATAGTTGGCACGTCACAGCAGGACAGAGTTGATAAGACGAGCGCCGTGAAACAGAACGTGCCAACTATTGCGACACTGAGCGAAAGTTGAACTCCCTAAGGAAATAATAGGAATGTCATATCAGCATCGGCGGTGACGAAAATGTTAAGTTTAGAGATTATTCATCACGTAAATACTTGCATCGCGGGAGGTACAGAAATGTTAGGACGTCATTTAATAATATTTTGTCTTAAAACTTATTATTTGTCCGATGAAAAACACTGTATGGATCACGGTCGGCAAGCGGAATGCAAATCGAGTCACTAAAAGCCCTCCGCCCACGGCGTCGGGCTTCTAACACTCTACGTTAGTAATACCGTACTTACCTCCCTAGATGCACAATGTATCATTTCGTCCTATGGCGGGTTCGAAAGTAAAGTCCGCGTCCGCGAAAGATACATTTCATTAAATACACTCTAAAACATTATCACAATGATAAGTAGTTTGAAATTTCTTACGATTTGATATTTAACTTCACTTTGACATGGTTCCAGAGTTGCCTAGGGTTCCAATTGGTTAAGGGCACTTACACGTATGTATATACATATTATAATAGTTTCTTACACGACATACACGCTCATTAATATGTAAATTAGCCGTCCACAGCAATCTCCGCTATCACCGGTCAATCGAAACATGACAGAATTACACAAAAACGAGTGCAAAAACTCTTACTTACCATCCACATATTTCTCTAATTGTAAACCCTATTACAAAGACATAAGCTCTATCGATAGTCAGTTACTTCTGTAACAATATTCGATCGCCTCACCTGTCTAATTTACAACTTTAAATGTGCAGTTACACATGTCGCCACTGTGTTAAGGTATGTACCAGAAAGTTCGCAGCGAAGTAGTTTTTAATTATGCTCATATGCATAGTTAATTTGGTGGTACGAAATACGATCGGCCTAATAACGCGGTTTTTTCGAGATCCGCAGTCAGTATGAAAAGTTGAAAACGTTTCGTCATTCGTCTATTTGACAATACACTGACAACAACTGTGTATCGTAAAACCCCAAAGATCAACCCTTAGGTGCATGTGGTATCATATAATTTATTTCTAAAATGATTTATTGTAAACAATCGATGTCAATTTGGACTCTGTTGTTCAGTAAAAGGAGTTTAAAGATAATAGAAAATAGAAGAGGGAAAATGTTTGGCCATCTTATACGACTGACGCTTTGATAAAAAATATTATAGAAGGAAGGATTGAAGGAAAGCGAGTAAGAGGGATATCTAGAAGAAGTTACATGAAAATAAAAGAGAAAGTAGACGTTGCGATTGATCAAAATGTTCCTGTTACTTTTATGAGATACCGACGCTTAAGGCCCGGCCACGACATTGGTCTAAGGCGACCAGCGGCGAGCGAATCCATGAGTTGGAGCGGGAAGCCGATAGGGGGGGTACTCCCTCTAGCACGTATGGCTTTCCGCTAAGCCGGTCGCCTTAGACCAATGTCGTGGCCGCGGCATTATCATGAATAACGTTGCATTTCAAGTACTACAGTCTCGTAATTTCAATTCTAATAATGAAGCACTAGAATCATAATTGCAAGCGCGTACTCTTTTGAAATAGAGCGTTGTTCATGATAAGCAACGATACATTGATAGCCAGTCATAAATTTTACAAATATTCAAATAACTCAAACACTTTTAACTAGAGTTATTCGTAAGATACAAGATTTTCATTTTTCTAAAAGATCCCACCATCACAAACCGACTTGGTGCTAACATTAATTAGAGGAGGACTTCCGCTTGTATTACAAGTTACAAGCTTTTGAGAAATAGGCCACTCATGTCCCAATTGGTTTGGTGTGCTATAAAATTTATAATATCTACAGAACCCGTTATTAAACTAAAGTCCGGCACGCACTAGGCTTTTGGCTAACGGTCCTAAGATGTGATTGTATCACACTGGAACAAAGACCAATCAAATGTCACGTCGGACAGAGATGGAGATTAGGGCGAACGGCCTTAATCGTCTTCATTAAGGCACTGGTCTCACCGCGAGCTACTAAGCTATGAACTATCGGCTATAAACACGAAGAAAAGATACGCACTCCCGTGTAAAAAAAAAGAGACACGGCGATACTCGCCCAGCTATCACCGCCGCGCGGGGCGAGTATCGCCGTGTCTCTTTTATTTACTCTTTTACGATAGTTCATAGCTTAGTAGCTCGCGGTGAGACCCGTGCCTAAGGCGGGTTCGTGAAGTCACTGCTCTAGCTTGTATATCAAATGCGAATTGACATATGATCTCGCGTGAAGACAAATCATGACGACCACATGACGAGAAAGGTGCTGGAGATAAGCGAAAAGAATAGAGGACGCGGGAGACCCAAGACAACCTGGATGACGCTTGGCCAAAAGAACGGATACGACCCATGATAGAAGCTCCTGGCTACGAGAGCCGACCCCAAGTAAATGGGATAAGGCTCGAAAGAAGAAGAGAGAAGTGAAGACAAATCATGATTAAGTACATTCCACGAAAAATTTTACTTTGTCGGGAACGTGACAGCTATGAGAGCTACCTTAGAAATACATGGAAAGTAAAGTTCGAAAATTCGCTATAAATACAGACACCCAGTTATAACATTAAGATGCACCAAAAATTGTATTCATAACTCTCGTAGATGTACGCGAAGGACGGCGTCACGTATCTGACATTCTTGAGGAATGCACCATTATTTCTCTAAGTCGTTCCGATATAAATCGTCATCATTTCAATTAGCTATAATACGTCCACTGCTGAGCATAGGCCTCCCCTTAGGACCTACACAAATAGAGATGGACCGTTCCAGATAAATTCCCAAAACTATAGAAGGTCTCCCGGCAATCTTTAAAAGGTCGTCTGTCCATCTTGTGGGTGGACGTCCTACGCTGCGTTTGCCAAACCGTGGTCTCCTCTCGAGGACTTTTCGACCCCATCGGCCATCTGCTCTGCGTGCAATGTGGCCTGCCCGTTGCCACTTCAGCTTCAGTTATAATCAATTCTCTGACAGCGGACGAATAAGTACGAACAACATTCGCGAGTGCGCGACGTGCGTCACCGCTCGCCGAGAGGCCCTACTTATGGCTCCCTGGGATAGCTCTGACAGCTCGAACAGAACGCGCTAGTTGGACAAGCCTGGTTCAGCAAATCCAGAGAGGTAATCGGTGAATTTAGCTCGTCTACGGATGTCCCCATTTCTGATTCGATCACTAAAAAGGCATTACTCCGAGCGTTTCAAGTGTTTCAACCGCCGTGACTTCGGTGGCAACCTTATCACACGAATCCCGTGAGAGATGCAAGAACTTTTGGATATATTGGTAAACGTAGTTGACAACTACCAAGATATCCAGAAAACGTGTAAGATACCCACGGAAATCGGGTAAAAATGTTGCCACCGAAGTCACGGCGGTTGAAACGCTCGGAGAAATGCCCAATAAATAGCTGCAAAAATCGGTTACTAGGACAGTGAAATAACGAGAGCACTGAAAGTTATCTGAAATGTAATTATTATTCTACTTACAAACGTGTCACAACAGAACACACGCAAACGATACTTCAGAAAATAAGGTTAATAGATTTAACCTTTACTTTTTGGGGCACTTATCAGTGCAGTGGAATAAATTACCTACATGGTGCAGTCTTCAATAAATATCTTGTATTTGGGCATTTTTATATGATAGGTATCCTCATATTTTTTTCTTTACATTTAAAAATATAAAACGCGTTGAGTTTCTTGTTAAAAAAATTCTGATCCCCTTACTCATAAACTCCTCCTAACTTAACAAGCCGCTTTGTCCCTTTCACTTTTGGACATATTGATGAGACCGAAAGGGACAAACAATACTTAGCGACTTGCTAAGTTAGCAGACGTTTATGAGAATAAGAGGGAAAAACTTTTCAGGTCATGTAAAATGGAAGAATGTAGATGTAGTGAAGAGTTAGATCCGAGGTTGATTTTATTTTATGATTTTGATATGAAGGGATTGAAGGGTCATGGAAATAACATGTCTAGTAAATTCAAATTTCAGAAGGAAAATCAATCTTACTTATATAATAGATGCAAATTTGCCCCGACTTTTAGAAGGACTAAGCATGTTCTTTCCGTGGACCCTTCATATAGTGTATGAAGTTCCGAAAGGGCTTGATGCTAAGCCTCTTTGACTTTCAATTTGAAGTTTGTTGTGATATTTCTACTCAGAATCTAGGTTAAAAATGTCCGATCATGTAAATCATGACGCTTGTCGCAGCTTCCAGAATCCGTCTCTGTCATTCCAAGGTGTCCCTGAAATAACAGAAAGAGATGCTCTTAAATTTTAGATATTAATTGTAGTTCCTCAGTTCTTTTGAATAAAACAGTGCACTCCACCCTTCAAGCGTACTCTTCTTGATCATCTGTCACACAAGTTCTAGAACGTTGCTGCCCCAACATCCGCCGGTTCTAACGTGCCCCACTAACTGGAAGACATTCCTAATTAGCTTAGATTTCCCCCATTAGGTCACCCATTCGCAACATAACCGTAATGTATTCGCACCAATTTGCATTAATTCACGCCCGAGTTGCAGGTGCATTACGTCATCGTATACAAAACGATACAAATAGCTATATGTAAAAGTTTGTTCGGAAAGGCACGTGAAATGTATGGGGATACATAGCTGTAAGACGCCACTATCCGCACATACCTACTCAACTATGCAAGTACAGTAGTACTACCGCGAACTTGGGAAATCGTAAATTTTTCAAGCATCCGTCCCTGTCGCACCTACGCATGCGCCATTGGAGTAACAAAGACAGATGCTCATGGAGTGACATACAGGGTGTTTTTTTTTCGACCGTTCAAATTCTACGTAGTGAATGTGTAGGTCATACTGACCAACTTTTACTATGGGGACAAAGTCGAAATCGCGAAAAAAAAATCAGCTGTTTCATACATTTCGGCAGGCGTAATGCCGCCAATTTGTATGAAACAGCTGATTTTTTTTTCGCGATTTCGACTTTGTCCACATAGTAAAACTTGGTGAGTATGACCTACACATTCACTACGTGGAATTTGAACGGTCGAAAAAAAAACACCCTGTATATTTGATTCGTTTGTTCAAGATTAGTGGCAAGTATTTCCATGTTTACCATGAATTTCGATGTTTACCATGAATTTCGATATTTACCATGAATTTCGATGTTTACCATGAATTTCGATATTTACCATGAATTTCGATGTTTACCATGTATTTCGATATTTACCATGAATTTCGATGTTTACCATGAATTTCGATGTGAACTGTATGTCGAACCAGGCGATATCCTAATATCATCTGGCCCTTATTTCACCATGATGACAGGTGCGACAACTGTAAAAAATACCATTTCTCCCATTCCAGGCGTCCGTGGGCTACGGTTACCACTTACCACCGGACAGGCCGTGTGGTTGTTTGCCACATTTCACTAAACTGCCCGTAACTCGTATTTCGTGTCAGCCTCTGTAGCCTAGTAAAGTTGGTAGTGACCCTGCCTACGAAGCTGGAGGTTCCGGGTTAGAATCCCGGCGAGGGTATTATTTGTGTATTTATTTATCACTAATATTTGTTCCTTGGTCATGGCTGTCTATGTATTTAAGTATCTATATGTATCTATCTATTATATATACCGTCGCTTGGTACAACAAGCCTTAATTGAGCTTACGTGGGACTAGGTCGATTTGTATAAGATGTCCCAACCCAAGGTATTTATTTATTTCTTCGTAACTAGAATCGACAAAGGGGGACGTTTTACTAAACTCACTCACATATAATTAAACGGTTAAACTTATGTGTGTTTAGTCAGTGTTTGATAATGGGGACCTAGGCCCTCCGAAACATATCGCGCGTAGTGAAAGTAGAAAGTAGTGTAATACGCGTGAGTTTAACCATTTAATTATACGTATAGGTAGATATTATGTCTCACAAAACTTTAAATTCAGATAAAGACTACTTAAATATCAGCGTAAAGATTGAACCCATGACCCCAACGCACGATATGCAACCTTCCTGAATGCATTCGGTAATGATAACGTATCTTTGAACCAGTTTAATTTGGAATTAAGAACAAATCCGGTTGGCAACATGTTAAGTACAATGTTGCATTTTCATTCCTATAAATGGTAGGAACTCATTATGTCCATTTAAGTTTCGTCGATTCCGTCTGTCAGTTATACTCGTACGTCATATCCTAGTTTCAGTATACAATGATGACAAAGTTTTTAACCGACTTCAAAGGAGGAGGTTCTAAATTCGACTGTTTTTTTTTTGTTGTATGTATGTTACCCGAGATTTTTTTTTTGTGATTGAACGTATATAACCCCGAGATGGTCCCGGTGGCACCAAGTTGGGGTCTGATGATGGGATCTTGGAGAAATCGAGGGATCTCTTCAAATGTTATAGGTACCTACAATACATGTATGGCGCTTTTGGTCATTTTCATTCATTTCCAAGAATTTGCATTCAGAAAGTAGGATTTGAGGAAACCAATGATGGAAACAAAACTGGTATCTTGGAGAAATCGGTTGATGTCGGTTTTTTAAATTTTTAATTTGTTGATAATGTCATATCTTTTAGAATTATAACTAACGTGAGACTCAAACATTAAATATATTATCGAACCGGATTACTCATGTATTTAAGTCGATGATTGCTCGACATGTTTCGACCCATTTAGAGGGTTCTCATCCGGAGCACCCTCGGTGAAAGCCCGACGCGTACGTTTTGTCTTATCTATCAATAACTGTGCGGTTCATCCATGTGTCAAGCTGGTGTTCACATATCTACCACTTCTGCAGTGTTATTCACTAAGGAAACCGCCTTGCTGTCAGCGCTGCGGCAGCGTCGAGCCAAAAAATGGTATTCACAAATGTACTTTAAACGACACTAGTGCTCAGCGACGAATGCAGCGTGAGCAGGAACTACGCTGCGTCGAGAGTTTGACGTTTAATGTACGAACTTCGTAATCTCTAACGAAAAACAGCGACGAATTCGCCCACAACCTCGCTCACAGCCTCGATTCCTAATGTCAAATAAAACAGCTAGGATTTTAGACTAGGCTGTCTCGACGTCGAGCTCGCTGACGGACGCAGCGTCGAATGTGTGAATAAGAGAATAGCATAGCAGTTTAGCGATTCGGAGAGCTATATATTGGTTACTTTGGTTCTGCTGCGGATGGCCCCATTTCTAACACGATCTCGCAGAGAAACCAGGGGTCTATTTTTCGAAAGCTTGTAACTTGTAATACAAGCGGAAGTCCTTCTCTTATAAATGATGTTAAAAAGAGGCTTCCACTTGTATTACAAGTTACAAGCTTTTGAGAAATGGGCCTCAGGCTTCTCCTTAGCCTTTAATTATGGACGAATTAAAAGTTAGGAGGTAAATGTCCATAATCGCCACGCTGGCCAAGCGAGTTGGCGATCGCAGTAGTATGTCCACTATGATGTATGCTGCCCATCATCAATCTCAATAAATGGTCAGTGACGCTTCAATCCCTTAGTCGACTCTTACGACACCCGCAAGAGGAGTTGCGGCGGTGACAAATGTATTCTTACTGCCGTCATCACACGGCAAACACCCACTCCGTGGCTCGTGTCACCAACTCCGTTGCTAATTTAGCCCACCGCTGCGGATGCATGCAGCAGACATGGTGTCATAAATACACGTACAGTTCATCAGCCTATGATAGTTCACTGCTGGACGTAGGTCTCTCCTATTAACTACCTATGCATATAAACGCATTAGGAGGTAAATGCCCATAATCGCCACGCTGGGCAAGCGGATTGGCGATCGCAGTAATGTGTCCATTATGATGATGCTGAATCTTTTATCAAATAATGGTCAGTGACACTTCAATCCCTTAGTCGACTCTTACGACACCCGCAAGAGGAGTTGGGGTGGTGACAAATGTATTCTTACATTCAATATTTTTGAAAGGGATGCCTTCTTTTAGAATGATTCTCTGCCCACGCCCCATTGGCTACAAATCCGTCGTCTGCGCACAATACTGATTACATTTAATTAAGAATTTAATACCATATACCGGATTAGCAAGCTGGAGTGGCAATGGGCAGGCCACATTGCACGCAGAGCAGATGGTCGATGGGGTCGAAAAGTGCTCGAGTGGAGACCACGGCTAGGCAAATGCAGCGTAGGACGTCCACTCACAAGATGGACAGACGACCTTGTGAAGGTCGCCGGGACACACTGGATGCAGGTCGCATCTAACCGGTACATGTTGAGGTCCAGAGGGGAGGCCTATTTTCAGCAGTAGACGTCTTATGGCTGAGATGATGATGATGATGAAGAATTTAATGGCACATCGTCACAGTTCCCCAACTGTGCTTTAAGCAGATATTTTTAGAGAGCACGTTGTATAAATCCGAATATAAAACTCTAATAATATACTGGGAAGTCATGTATGACGAAAGAGCGAAACGGGAGTCGGGATTATATATTAAATTTACTACTTCATCTATACTTTACTATGTATAGATCATTTCATTCACAATGACGCATGGCTTGGTTCGTATTGTCATGTCAAGGTGCGTTCAAACCAAAAGAGCATTCGCTATTCTAACCCCCCACTCTACGAAATTCGATCGTTACACAAAACGTGATTGGTTGATTTCGTAGAACGGGGGATAGAACAGCGATTGCTCTTTTGGTTTGAACGCACCTTCATTTATCACTTACTATCCATCACGCTCAAACTCATATAGGTAGGTATTGATGCGAGCGAGAGGTATAGAAAGTTTAAACTCACAGCTGTTTCTCATGATAAGCAAACACATAGGTTACCTACTTTTGACGTGCGAATGTGAATGGCGTGCGCGTTGTAGTGTAGTGTATGTAAACGTCATATTAGATGGCATACCGCTTGCGTGGTGTGCGGTGTGGCATCTACTATGACGTTTCCGACGCTACACAGCGCACGCCACACGGACACGCATCGAATGTAACTTAAGGTGCGTTCAAACCAAAAGAGCATTCGCTATTCTAACCCCCCACTCTACGAAATTCGATCGTTACACAAAACGTGATTGGTTGATTTCGTAGAACGGGGGATAGAACAGCGAATGCCTTTTTGGTTTGAACGCACCTTTAGGCTTTAATATACAATATCGTGTTCTGTTCTGTAATAAAAACACGCAGTAATATATGCCTCAAACTTTTAAAATAAAGGTCTATTTCGCTTGAAGCATCGAAAGATAAGTTTCAGAAGTATGTTTCTTAACAATTAATCGCAAAAAATGAGATAGCGTTTGTCAGGCCTATTATTATGGTTTGATGACCGAGTTCGGAAAGGAGGTTGCGTAGATCAATTAAAATGACGATAATGGAATTGGACAACTGGAATTTGTTTTAATGATTAGATAGTCAGTAAAAAGTACCAGTGGCGATTATGGGCATTTAGCTACGAACAAATAAAACATGAAAGCCGCACGCCATATTAAATTGCCTTTCAAAAACGGTCCTTAATTTTAGTTGTCAAGTGTCACCCCCTCTTCAATGCATCACGGTAATGAATGTCAATATCAACCTATAAAAACTTAAATCGCCATTTAAAAATAGTTGTGATTGGTCCATCAAACTTTTGATTGGCTATATTCTATAAACATATGTCAATGATGTTGCGCCGAAATATGCGCGGTGTTAAGAAAAGCGCTATGTCCTGCCCATCTTGGCACAATTGAACAATTGCTTTTCGAGCTGGCGTTAGACGTCCATGTTATATATGGTCGCAGGCATTTACCTCCTAATGCATGCATACACGTAGTTAATGGGAGAGATCTAGGTTCGGGGGGCCTCCTATTTCTCACATCACCATCAGCCCATCTCAGTCCAATGCTGGACGGAGGCCTCTCTCATTAACTATGCTCATTGTGAGGTAAATGCCCATAATCGCCACATTGGGCAAGCGGATTGAAGATCTCAGTAATGTGTCCACTATGATGACGCTTCTGCCCATCATCAATCTGGAACCAAATAATGGTCAGTGACACTTCAATCCCTTAGTCGGCTCTTAGGATACCCGCGGGAAGAGTAGGGGTGGTGACAAATGTATACTTTTTGCCGTCACCACACGGCCACCTATTTTTCAAAGGCATATAATTAAATTTGTAATAAGCGTGGCGATTGTGGGCATTATCTCCTAATGCGTTAATACGGATAGGTCATAAAGTCATAAGTCATAATAGAGGTCATATTATTATGGTATTTACAGGATGAGTTTTTATTTAAGGTTCAAATTTTAGAGGGCAAATTCTGAGGACATATTGATTAAACTTTTACTATGGGACCGACATCAGATTCGAGAAAAAAAAATCTGATATTCCATACATTTCCGCCTACTAATATCTCAGGTTTGTATGGCACATCAGTTTTTTTTGTATATGGGCATACTAACGAACCTATGTAAACCTCTCAAAAATATCGCTGAACCAATATTACAAGGTTCTATTCTGCACTTTTATCAACTTGGAATTAGAACATTGTCACTCTGACACTTAGTTCAGAATATCGAGGCCCCTATTTCACCATAATTACAAGTGTGACAATTACAGGATTAAACGAACTTACCTGAAGTGAAGTTCTATCCTGATTATATGAAGTAATTAGTCCGAGGTAAATTACTAGTAGTAGGTCGCCCTGCGGCCAATTCGTCGCGATTTAAAGCCTAAATAAAAAAACAAAAAACGAAGCAACTGGCAACATTAGTACAAGCTGTCATTAAGTTCAGAGCTAAATTGAGAGATTAACAGGGCAAGAATGGTCATTTTATGTACCAATTTTGGGTGGGAGGGATCCCCCCTTACCTCGGACTAATTACTTCATATAATCAGGATAGAACTTCACTTCAGGTAAGTTCGTTTAATCCTGTAATTATATTCGTAATTAGTCCGAGGTAAATTACTAGTAGATGTTTAGAGACATAAACATTATGTACGTTTTCTATATGTTGCGATATTTGTTTAAAAATACATAGTAGGTATAAATTACATGTATTCCCACACATGCCTATGAATTAGACACCAAATTATGAATAATGTACAGTATTCGAATATTTCTCCGTCTTGTGGAAGAATATATTTAATATAATTTTAATTGTAATAATTATGATCAGGTCTTTTAACATCAGAGGTATGTGAAAATGTGAGTTACAAGATGATAAGTTAATTTCTTTGTCAAAGCAATAATTCATTATTTGTGGGTGAAATTATACTGATAGCATATCATGCGCCCCTCGCTGGAACATTTAATATTACAATCTATAATAAAGGCTTAAATTGAACACCTTATTGAACATTATTAATTGTTATAAAATGTTAATCTAGAAAGACATGAAATTTTTACCAATATGTCTCCTTGGTCACTTGCACCTGGTCATGATTTATATGTTTGTATAATAATATACTCGTGAGTCTACATGTTTAATAGCATGAGGATTTTGATCCGTAGTCACCTAGTGTATGATATTTTCCTAATCCGACTCCAAATTTTAATCGGTCGAATATTGTTGTCTTAAATTTCTTTTGATTATCTAAATTAATATACTTTCCTTGTACCTCATGTTAATTAGGTACTAAGACTTTGGATATGTTAGACAAAATCTATCTTAAATAGAATAGATGCGAACACATAAAGTTTATATAAGTAATTATTAGAACTTAGTTTGTCATGTTAATTGACATTTAAACGTCTTCATCTATTGGACTATGAATAGGACAGTTATCTATACATATTACATATGAATTCAATAGATACAAATAATCAAATTTAATAAAGAATATGAATAGCTTTTAGCTTATATTTTGAGTTTTGTTTATGCTACTAAATAGTCTAACTTGACCAAGTCTGATGAGAATATCTTCATAAATTAATTTCTGGTTTTTATGTTATTACTGTTAGTAGCGTGCTAAATAATACCTAGTGTATTAAAAATATATACCTATATTAGGTTAAGTACTCAGTAGGCAATAACAATTAAATGTATTCACTTGTAATATTATGGGTGTGTTGTGTCAATTGTAGAGCTGTTATAAGTGTGATATATTATTCAACAATAGATTTTTATTAGTTGATTAAATTCGTCTTTACCAAAGTGTTATATGTTATTTTCAAATAAGTTCACAAGCAGTTCCTTTGAAATGGTTGAATTTGAAGGAATTCTGAGAATACTACGTGTTTTCAAATTTATGATGATTTCATAAACACATTGTTAACATTTTTGAATTAATTTCATTTCGAATTCTTGATCAAGGATAAATATTCTTCTACCATGGAGTAATTTTATACATATAAGTATTCGTTTTCATTCATTTTTAAATTGTATATATTCATAACTTGAACATGAGTATATGTTTACATGACTATGAGTGACTTAAAACGCTCACTTGCTAATGTTTGTTATGAGATTCATTCCTTAAAGTTAGGTATGTGACAGTAAAATAGTACCTAAACATTTTTCAGCATTATCATTAGATCATAATTTAAGTCACATCAGTAGCTAAATGTTAAAATAGAGTGAATTTTACACCTACTGATATTTAACATTTTTTAAATAGCTAAGTTGAAAGCAAAAATGTATTTGCTTGTGTTCAAATTTAAGTATAATTATTCAAATGAAGTTATAGAGCTAATAAAAAGTTGGTATGCATTATGTCTGTATCCTTAATATCATGTAGGTATGTATTATTAAAGGTATGTATTATTATAGGCTTACAGTATGTAACTACATATATGCATTATTATAAGCAACTATTTCACTATTTAAGTTATGGCCCATTATTCTTTCATTATCAGGATTTGATATCCTTAAATACTTTTTAAATTATAAGCTATGTTATTTCTTATCTCGACACTGCTGACATTATCTTTGTAACCGTGGCTTCATTAGTAATAGTATATCAAAAAAAAAAAGAAAGCATAAGAGTGTATATGAGCTCATAAGGGGTTAAAATAGCTTAGTAATGAGTCCAACATTCAATAATTCTTGTTCTAGATCCCATATTGAATTTGGTAAAACTGCAGTGGATGTGCAGGTGTCTAATATGGTATAGGTACAATAATAACATGAAAAATAAATTACTTATTTAAGTTATTGTAACCCTATTTGTAATCTTTGTAATTACATATTTAGAACATACTCGTAATAACATAACATGTCATCTATTTGATTATGTAGAGATGTAGGGCAGAAAATGAGAGACAGGTAGTTGTTTGTCCAGCTATGGATGTATGACATAATTCTGGATGTATTCAACTAAGGAATCCATTTTTGTTTCATCAACTCATAATTTTAATTATGGTTTTCTTCTGAATATTATTTGAGCACAGCAGTTTGGTGTTGAACTTTATTATTATCATTATCAAAAAAGCAAGTTTGATATTTCACACTTGTTGATCTTACTGGATAAGCTTTGTTCCAGACTTCCAGAGAAACTAAATAATGTGATTCATTAAACAATGTAAGCTTTTATTATTAGTCCTAATGGGTAATATCTGACTTTGTATATTCTTATAAGTAGAGAAAGAATTTATGAGTGAATATTCAAGAATATTCCATATGATTAATTTTATAAGAAGAGGAATCATAAAACAGTTTGTCATCTGTTTAGTCCTTAGATGAACATTACAATATTTGTCACATGTTATTCTTTCTTGTTATTATCACTTTCTATACTACAGAGAATGTCCTTTTATAAGATTGTTAGCATGTCAATTGATGAAGCAAGGCAAAAGACTGTTAGAGCTTTTTGGAACTCTTGTTGAATTATTTGGAGAGACATTATATTATTTGTCATAATGAGACAAATTTAAATAATTACATATAGCCCACCATCAGTAAATGGTAAAATATGTTAATGTAAGTATATATACAAAAATGTATTGCAAGTGGCTTTCGGTGCCTAAGAATATTGTCCTGACACACTATGTAGAGTCAATCTTTGGATAGGACATAATTAGCTGGGTTGTTCATCCATAATGGAATTTGATCATCAATGATCTAAAAACTTACCAAATGTTCTGGTCAACCGAGTATTTTCGAAAACTTTGTATGTGTTGTACCTGGATTATTATGAATGTTTCAAGTTTCTGCCATTTATTGAGTCCAATTTGTTACTCCTTCTCAAGGTTATGTACCTATATGATTGTGATGTAAATTGTATCAAACTTTTAAA
Source organism: Thaumatotibia leucotreta (assembly GCA_025490895.1). NCBI lineage: Eukaryota > Metazoa > Arthropoda > Insecta > Lepidoptera > Tortricidae > Thaumatotibia > Thaumatotibia leucotreta. The sequence continues at coordinate 20,914 of JALPQI010005621.1, forward strand.
TAGTTTTACAATGTTGTATAAAGATTTGTGATTTTTATACTGACAGTGTTTACCGCAGTGCAAATCATATTTTCGAAGATTATATTTAAATCCATCATTTTGATTTAGGTAACAACTATTGCAAAGGCATCAGTTTATCATATAAAATTTTATATATAATATCAAGCATATCTTTGACAACTAAATTATTATTTGTAATAGTTGGTATGTCAACCACATTTACACGTATTAGTATTAGTACATTAAAGTACAGTATGATGTTGAATCCTTTTAATCTTGCAGTCTTCGGTTCCTTTTCCTGTTGCTGGATCCATTCATTTATTTTTGCTATTTTATACATGTTTCTTTTGGTTTAAAACCAAAAATGTTTTAGGTAGTTGGAGTTATTTATCAATGTAATGATAGAATTCAGTCTGTATTTGGACGGGTTAATTATCCCAACTGTTTAGAGCACTCTTTCTCAATGTTATGTATTATATTATGTATTTCGTAGCATATTATTGTTGTCATGCCTGTCAAATAAATAACTTCATCCCACGGATGACTTGAAAATGTTACTCAAAAACTACATTTGATTATATTAACTTGTCCAATGGACAAGCGCATTACATAACATGTAATGTCCTGGTTATTCACTATTGCCTGATTAACTTTTCCAACGGAAAAGGTGACATTATATAACATATAGCGTCAGAATTATAAGTCTTAAGGCAGAGTAGGCACTTATATTATCATAGTCTTCACAATTTCTTCTATGCCTTGCAATTATTATTGTGATTTCTTTTCCCACGGAAAAGTTTCCTTCTCCAACGGAGAGAGGAATAGAAAATAACATTTAGAACACCAATAATAAAGCATCACATTACCTAGATATAATGTCCAGGAATGCAACTTATGATCACATTTACTTTTCCAACGGAAAAACGACGTTATATAACATATAGCGTCAGGTCAGAATTATAAGTCTTGAGGCAGAGTATGCAGGCATTTATATTATTTTATTCTTCACGATTTCTTTTGTCTTGTAATTAATATTGTGATTCCTTTTCCCACGGAAAAGTTTCCTTCTCCAACGGAGAGAGAAATAGAAAATAATATTTAGAACACCAACACTAAAGCATCTTTTGTGTTAATAACTTGCAGAATATCCGTATTTTAGGTTATGTTGTATATCTCTTACCATTGTAACTAAATCCAAATATGATAATGGATATTACATTTCCCAAGAGGAAATCGACATAATATAACGTATTATGTCCGAATCGGCGGTATTATATGTAAGAACTCATATGTTTTCATGTATGTAACCTTAAAATTTTCTTTCGAATTTCATATCGATTTTCTGTATATTAGGACGTTGCTTCTTCTTACAGCACGTCAACGAAATAATGCTCTTCCTTTTAATCATATTCTTCTGTCCGAGAAGCTGAAAATTGCACTAAAACAAGAAACTTTTACTTCGTAATAAAATCCGTGCGACGTGACATTGGCGCGCGAGAACAACAATGACAGCTTGTACTAATGTTGCCAGTTGCTTCGTTTTTTGTTTTTTTATTTAGGCTTTAAATCGCGACGAATTGGCCGCAGGGCGACCTACTACTAGTAATTTACCTCGGACTAATTACGAATATAATTGTAAAATATAACGTTACTGACGTCGCAGGCCTCCGTAAGCTACGGCTACCGCTTACTATAGGACGGTCCATGTGCTTGTTTGCCACCAACATAAAATAATTACGAATAACGTTATTATATCGTTAATAAACTACTTTTTATTTTCCGAAACCCGTGACAATTGTCGCGAGGCTTAGTAGAATTTTCATTAAATCTTGACATGAGGTTCGGCTTATGTCGGAATTTCGCTACAATTGTCGTGTTTTTTGTGACAATTGCAATTTTGCTTCGCAAAAAGTAGCTATTTACTGCTGATTTATTAAAGTTCCTGCACTACATTTTATGTTGGTTGCAAACAAACGCACGGCCCTTCCGTTGGTAACCGGTAACTGTAGCCTATAGACGCCCCAGATTGGAGAAACAGAAAATTTACAATTGTATCACTTGTCAATGTGGTGAAATTGGGGCCAGATTTAATTATACCGTGTAATATTGAAGTAGCGATATTGTCATACGAATCGAATCAAGCGTCTTCGTGAGTTAAACAATTAAAAAATATTGTATCTATTGTGGAAACACTGTCAGATGAAAATCTTACAATACCGTTTCCCCTCGCCCTTGAATTAATGGCAATAATTCGGAATTAACAGAATTATACACAGACGAAGTCGCGGGCAAAAGCTAGTATTTATTTACATACATAGATGACAAGCACCGCAATAAATATTTGAACTTTGCTTGGCATTACAACCGTTATTATGCAGGAAACGGTAGATTACATTACAAGGACTGTAAAATAGATGACCGTGTTATTGCTAGCTTACAAAATTATTGATAATCGCAAGGCTTATATTACCTACTGCCACAGATCACTTATCTGCATACTCGTAACCGCAAATTAGTTTGTCCCTTTCGGTCTTATCAATGCGTCTAATCTGCTAAGAGCGAAAGGGACAAACAATACTTATCTTTCTAAGTTAGGAGGCGTTTATGAATAAGGGAGTTTGTCTATACGGAATGGCAGGTGTCGATAGACTATGGCAACAGGTATGATTCAGAGAGCTCATATGGTTATGCCATAAGAAAATAATAAGAAACAATAAGAATTATTTTTGTTTATTATTATTATCCTTTATTTATCTCTCTTTTTAAGTTAGGTTTACTATAAAAATGTCTATAAAAGTCAATTTCTTAATGTAATAAAGTCTTTAATGCATGTTATTTTAATAAGATATATTATTATACTGTTTTGAAAAAATAAGTCCACCTGAGTTTCTTACTGGTTATCTATTCGCAGGAACGGTGTAGGATTAGAATCAGTAGTTGATTTTTCTTTCTTGTTTGAGCTTCGCTTCGGGAGGTCCAAACAACCAAGATCACCAACGTCCGAGGTGAGAACCGAACCCACGTGCTAAGCTTTCGCGGCTGATTCCTGCACCGCTCGGCCACTCGGTCTTAGCAACCACCACTAAAAGTTAAGTATTCTAATCGAACGTGCTAAAGACCTTGTATCTGTCCATTTGTAGCACTATATAATATAATACAGTGTGTGGCCTACAACCGGGGTGAAAATTTAAACGGTGCATTAATAAGCTGATCAACAATCATTTCCACATATTGTAATTTAAAAAAAAAATTTTGTAATTTTTTGTTCATGTATTTTTCATTATTATGGGTTCATTTACTTGAATTAAAAGTTATCAATAACTTATCATTTATGAATCATTGAAAAATGTACAATTTTTTTTTAAAACCGTATCAAATTAGTGTAAAAATGCAAACAAAATTATTGTTATGACTTCCTACCTGGTATACTATCAAGATGTCTTGCGACTGACAAGCTACGACATCGTGATGCCAAGATCCAGTACTAAAGGTCCATAGCTTTGAATGACAATATCTCCGAACTTAACCACTTTGAAACACCGGAACCTTTACAGGATTATTGCTGATAGTCTAAGGAGTCACTCATTTCATTTTTCTCCCGTGTTAAAGATCACACACTGTATAGTCGTCATAAACCCAAAAATTGTTGAAAACAGTAATACGTACAGTATTTATTGAAAAGCCCTGCTTAAACATGGCAACTATGACTTTAACTAAACGCTTCACGCGGAGTCTGTTATAAGTACTCCATGCCTACTATAAAAACATAGAACCAGTGAACCTAGACCTCACGACTATGCACTTTACAACGAAATTTCTACGAAAAGGGACAAAATCAGAGCTCAAGATATAAAAGTAAACAGTTGATGGAATGTTAGTCTCGAATTACAAAGTAACCGATGTTTTGCAATAGCTATTTCAATTGAACAAGTGACGTCAAAATACAAGATTTCTTATTTAAGCATTATTTTATTAGATAGTTGAGAATTAAGATTGATGTTCTTCAGATACATTTACTCTCCTATACAAAATGTCAAGATTATAAAAACAGAACTGTGGGTCCAGCCGCGTAATCGCGACCCTAAAGGTCACAGACGCAGATAAAGTTTTTCGGTATGATTTATAAGGTTTTAAGTGGCTATTGGAACAACATAGTAACTTAACCTATCCCCTATCCTCTTTAAGGTCTAAACCCACTAGACCGTACCATACCATGACCGTAGCATAAAAAAATACTCTTTGTATTGAAAAGTATGAGACTATGCCCACTAGGACGTTCCGGCGCCGGCCAACACCGTCTCATACTTTTCAATATAAAGAATATAATTTTGTCTGATACGTTCATGCTACGGTCATGGTATGGTACGGTCTAGTGGGCAGAGACCTTAAGTCTTATCAATTGGTACGTCAATAAGACTAAACGAGACAAACAATTCTTAGCGGCTTGCTATAGATGCCGATTTCTAAGACTTAACTATTGACTGTTATAGATTATTAATATGAGGGTAAGAGTCACATTTTTTCGATAGTCTTAACGTCATACATATAAGGCTCATTTCTAAATTGTCAAAAGCTCATTCTTAGAAATCTGCAAATATAAGTTAGGAGTCGTTTTTGAATAAGGGGGTAAGCCCATCTTTCAAAGGGTAGACAATCATGTCTTGGAAAACATATTTAAAAGTTTTTAATACTTCAAAAGTAAAAGAAACCATAACACCACATTAGAAGTATACAATTTTATTATTTAAATCCCAAGAAACTTTAAAGGTCAAGCCCCAGTGGATGCGTGTGCGTGGCGTGCGCGTTGTAGCGTATGTAAATGTCATATTAGATGCCACGCCGCTTGCGTGGCGTGCACGAGCGCGTGACGTGCAAGCGGTGTGCCATTTACTATGATTTTTCCGAAGCTACAATGCACACGCCACGCTTCCGCGCCCGTCCACGTGCTGCAAACGGATCCGGTGTGGCTCAGTCGTTATAGAGCATATTTACATTATTTTTTTACGTCAACTATAAGACACTTTCTTAGGAGAAAATGTCACTTCCTGCCTTAGCACAGCAAGGTGTAGAATAGAAATGCATTCAACCCATGGGCGGTAATTTGTAACGAGATTTCCAACTTTTAGAATTATAACTAACGTGAGACTCAAACATATTTAAATATTTATCAAACGGGTTACTCACGTAATTTAAGTCGATAATTGCTCGACATGTCTGAATGGATCGAAACATGTCGAGCAACTATCGACTTAAATTACGTGAGTAACCCGTTTGATAAACATTTGAAATTTCCAACGTGCACGTGCATCCGATGTGGCTCAGCCTTAAAGATCAATAAACCAACAGCCGAAAAACCAGCTCTGTTCTACGTATAGGTGTGTCCACGTCCATACTGACCAGCGATAAAAAACCGAGAAAAAAACGCATTACGTATTCAAATAGAACAATCCGCGGTGTAACGACCTGGTGATTGATAGTCATTATCTAGATAAAGTAGTGGTCCATTTAGTGCATTCTGTTTTATTGCTTGAGTAATAGTTCAGGACTAATGTTAGTTAGGTATTGAAACTATTGAAGTTTGTGAATACCGACCTGTAGCCGTACCATGACTTTGCAAGTATCGACTAACGTTAGGTTTTACTCGATACGTAAAGCAGGCTATCGCGTTCGCTCTAATATTATGTCAGTGCAAGCGCGATACGTATCGAGTAAAATCTAACGTATCCTTTACTTTCCAACTCATGGTATGGCTACTGATGAGAAACTACGCCAAATAACGTAACAAACTGGCTAATAGTTCGTAACAAGTAATTGTTATTTTAGAACTCTAAATGCCGTGTCGCCGTGTCTCACTCAATCTTATCACAATATTTATAAAATCGGGTCACTCACGTAGTTTAAGTCGAACATTGACATGTTTCGAGTCATTAAGAGGATCCTCATCTTCGAACAACATTATCAATAATTGAATTTAAACTTGCAAAACAAAATAACTATAAATATATAATTAAACGGTTAAATTCACGTGTATTTATCTATTTAGTCATTGTGCCCGACATGTTTCGGAGAGTATAGGTATAGGTATTAGGTATCCAGGCTCAGTGCTTGATAATGGAGACCTAATTGTTTAATTACATGTAACATTATCAATATTATCATAAACATGTTGAGCAATTTTCGATTTGTATTACGTGAGTGATCCGTTTTTGCCAACCCAGCGTAGGTCACAAGCCACAAGATGGTCAAACGACCTTATAAAATCGTCGCGAGACGCTCGATACTGATCGCTTCCAATCGGTATATATGAGGATCCAAAGGGGAGGCTTGTGTTCCATCAGTGGATATCTTTTGGCTCCAATGATAAATTATGATGATGACTCATTTTGGTAAATATTTTAATATGTTAGTACTTTGTAACTGTGCGAATAAGGTCATCGTACAACCTTTTTCATAAACGTAATTTTCACCGGAGTACAATGATAATATAGTGCTTACTTATGTTTTAGTGAGAAAATTTAAGGAAGTCTGTGTATTCTTGTATATTTATGTCTCAAAATGTAAAATATTGCTGTGTTACTTCTGTTATTTCTCCAATAAAGAAAATAAATAAATATTAATAATGCTAATTCACAAGATCAAAATATTCACTATATCTATATTTACAAATATTCGGCAAGCTTCCTAAATGATTTCACGCTTCCTATAGACATACGTCCTTTCACTTCAGACTCTATTTTTTGTAATGTAAGATGACTCAGGCCTTTTTTGCCTTTCTAAGGCCCGAGGCGGAAGGCCTACGGTTCTGCTAATTGTACATCGATTCTCACAGCTTGTATTTGAAAATGACTGTATGTTAATGAACATTTTGATTATGCAAAAAAGTATACGAAATACTATCTTTTTTAAAAGCTTTTTACACCGCCCATGGTTCTTTTTATTGGCTGTGCCAGAAGGTTGATTAGGAAATTAATGATTTATATAAATTTATGTGGTAATTTTTTTTCATTATTTTGACTTTAAGATAGAGATACATTTGGACTTAAGTCTTTGATTATTTAATTCGCTCAAATAATCAATTACCAATATATAATTTGCTCATGTTCAATCATAGTAAGGATATATTGCTGCCACTGCTGTGTTTTAGGTTAGTTGTTTTAGTCTAGTTTTGTTTAAGAACTGTTTGACTGATTTAGTTTTTTGCCATCTCAACATTTTTCTTTTGTAAACTCCTAGTGGGATCTGTGTTAGGATATAAGCTGAATCTTCCTTTGTATAATTTTCATTTTATGTGTATCTCAATGGTTTGTATCTGTTTTTTCCCCAATAAATAAAAATAAAATATTATATTATTATTAAAGCCGTATATATTTCCACTACAGTAAAGATAAAACAATAACGTTTCCGTGAAAATCATAATGTAACTGCCATATTTATAAATATTTTAAAGAATATATTTTAAAGAAGTGTACAAAATAAACACTTGTTAGTTGTTAGGTACTGTAAATCAAAATATAGTTCGGGTCACTCACATAATTTAATTTTGATAACACTTGAACAGCAATACAGCAGAAGTGAGCTTCCGTTTGGGCATTCGCCGGGCATAAGTGGTTAGCTATATCTCCTAAATAACGATTCTACGACAGGTATTCGTATTTACAAGATGCTAAGCGACACTCAACTAAAAGTACGTGACTGACTCCTTTAATCTTCATAATTTGAGTAGTTTTCTAGTTGATATATTTTAATAATACTTCGTTTTAAATATGATAAACTGATTGAATGCTACATTAGACCATTCTTATCTATAAATAAATATAGGTACATTGTAAACATCAATAAGATTATATTTCTATGAATTATTCACTTCATGAATGAATTAGTAACTCGTTTAATTAAATTAAATGGCCTAATTTGACGTCACACGTCCCCACCTGTACAAAGTAAATAGCTACTTTAAGCAAATTAAACTAGCAGCTACTTCTGCTACCTACGATTTAAAGTTAAAACGAAATATGCCTAATGTTTTTTTATCGGAATGAAGTTTTTGGTCGCTAAATAAAAAAAATCTTCTGTATTTGAATTTCTTGGTGCGACTAAATCTTTCCAGAAACTAATCTCACATACTTTTACATACCGTGGTAACAAAAATAAATAGTCCGTTTGAATACTTTAACAAATTATGTATCATATATTATTCTGATTAGGTATAAGGTTAGGTTTCGAAGGTAGGTTTTTGTGAAGGTAGTTTAAAAAGAATATTTATTTTAAAAACATTTTTTTCTTCCTTTATGTGTAAATAACAAATACTATTTAAACAAACTATAACTTTGTTACACTCTGTATTTTCACAGATTCAATATCGTATTTCTTTTTTCTTGTAACTATATTCATAACAAATAACTATAAACGGTAAGTTGGGCACGAGGCACGAATAAGCTAAAACGTAAAATCAGCTTTGTGAAACCATGTAGAAACTCTTTTCTGTATATTCAAATGAAAGCGAACGATACAACGTAATAACAACAAACATTCATAGCCCCAGAAGCTTGTTTAACAACAACGGTCGACAACAACAATAACAACAGCTATCACTTTCGACACGACGCAAACGTAACCCACTCCCGCGCAGTCGGTCAAAACCCAAAAACAATCCCACGGCAATAGTCGCCACGTATAATTGTCCAATTTACAATTTATGCGGCCATAGCCGGTGACGTGAGTCACGTGTTCTGATCACTTGCGCGAGCGCAAGGTAAGAAGCCAGTTTAACGTGATCTTCAGGGTGCTTAGACAAGTTGCCAATCGCTAGCGCTTCATCGTCAATCGTAAGCGAAAGGCAGCTAACTCCCACGGAAGATCAGCGTCTGGGTATCCGAAAGGTACCTACTCTGACACATGCTGAGTGGCGGCCTTTTCAGTGACGCTATAATTAGGTTTATTTTCTTTGTTTGTTTGTTTTATTAATGATACCTGTTCTAGTTTAGTGTCCTGAATAAATAATATTTCATTTCATTTCTGTCTTTGTCGCACTAATATGAAAGAGTGATAGAGAGGGAAAACTACGATACGCTACTAAGCGCTAGCGATTGGCAAATTGGCTAAGCATCCAGATCTTTTTAGTAAAATTGGGGTTCATTGTTTGTGGAAGGTTCTAGCATAATCTTAATGGAGACAAGATGAGAGAAGTTGCCAAGCAGAAATCAATTTCTTAAAGAAGCTTAAAGGACCATTTTACTTTTAGGGACACCTTGAAAAAACCTTAATTGCAGTTAGGTTTGTAACGACAATGTACCTACGATATTTTTATGAATCGAAACTCGATCGGCGTTTTTCTATTATAATATCGTTTATGTTTATACAATTAACACTAAAACCTTTTTATTGAATTTTACTACTAAATTGTCGTTAAAACCTGACAGCAATAAGGTTTTTTAATCTCACGCTAATTGAGACTAATAAGAGTCCCTAAAAGTGAAAAAGCTCTAAAACGTTGAGCATAAAATACAAGTTTAGGTTAGTTTCATCCTTTCTGTTATTTATCTAACATTCTCATGTCTCATTTCTCAAATCAAACAATTATGTTTGATATAAGACATATACATAAGATTGATTTTAAACTGTCATTGGTGGCAACTGGCAACTCTCGTTGACATACGGAAAAGATGTATTTCAAGAGCGAGATCTTTATTCCCTTTTCCCATTTATATAAATCGCATACCTATTACATTTCCGAGAATGAACTGAATTGAAAAGGGGGTAATAAAATTGCAAACGTAACGTAACAGAGATATCTACTTATATAACATGTAATATTATTATCTAAGTGGGCCTAATAAATCTTCGGCTCGCGCATGTTTAGTATGGCATTGGAATGTCACCCGGCATATTGGTTGCGTTTGCTTGATCCGAGTCATTCAAACCAGTATAACTTCACCTTGTCTACCTTACCAATCTCAGTCAAAGCTACACTGGTCTTCGAAGTAATGCGTTTGGAATGAGTAAAACCAATGCCAAGGTTGGGGTCAACGACCTGTTGCGCAGTTAATTGTTGTCGCCATATTTGGTGGCGCGACATGTTGGGATGTGGGATTTGGGGGGAGAAAAAAGAGAATGTGGGGTGCGCAGATTATTGACACCAATTACAACATTGTATGATTTCAGATCAAAATCTCTAACATTTTCTGCATTTTCTAGAGATTTCTCCGTATTTTCTGACAGTATAATACATAACGAGTCGATATAATTTGGACGAAGGTGGACCTTCTTAATGGGTCGAAACCTTCCGAGTAAACAACGACATGTTTCGACCCATCTTGGTCAACATTAAATTACGTGAGTGACCCGGTTCAATAATATTTTAATATGAAAAGAAATACGCCAATTAACAGACGAGTTGTATAAAAACTGAATTTGCAATAAGAACTATTATAATAGTTACCAGTTATGAAATCAGGCACATGTGTACAAGTGACTTATCCTAATGATGTAGGCACTAGGGAAATCCAGATTAAGGAAGTTTGATCACTTTTAAAAAAGCTTTACAGAATGAATATTAACAGAACAGAAGTCAGATCTGCTAGAAAAATGCTGATCTTACCAAATTCATTACATCAGATGTCATTCACAATGTTTATTTTTATTTAACCGTTTGGAAACTTAGTACTCAATGGATCTGTGATGGTAGAACTATCTTACTTGCTAACTTTGCAGGCTACCTAAGTTTGCCATTGGTTTTAGTAAAACCCAAAAAGCGAAGAATTTCCAGACAATGCGTCACAGTATTGCTTGAAACATATCTATTATCCAAACAATACAACGCTAATTTCCTTAGATACGGTTCTTATCTTAGACCGTAGGATTTCGAATTTTATGCGGCAATGATGCATCTCAATTTTGGGACTGTCCCGCCCCCGACATGGTGTCATCGATGTAAATCCGTCTTAATCAGTCACCTTAAACATGAGTTTGTATACCTCACTAAATTATGCAACGACATATGTAGGTATGTATACTTTGGGGCCCCAAGGTGCGATACCGATTCAGGTCTTGAATTAAAATGACCGTTTGTGAATTAAAGTATGTTGATGCGATATCCTTCATAAATAATAAACCAATTTGATTTAATAGCTGCTTTGTATTTTATTGACAATGAATGTGTACAGTACAAATTTAAATAAGAAGAACTTTATGATTTCCGTCAACCGTCAATAAGTGCGTAAACGGAAATAAAAAAAAGAAGATTCTATTCCTGAGTACAGTCGTTATGATTTAAGCTTTAAAAGGTGGTATTATATATGTCAAAAAAAACAATAAAATAATTTTTTGTTGTTACGAAATATTTTGATTACGGGTCACTCACGGACATCTCGAAATTGCACGATCAATATAATCATTTTATATCATTGGATCAATATAAGAGTGGCCATTTAACCCGTTTAGGTTAGCTGTAATTTAGCCCTTTAGACATAGAACACCATTTCTGAAGCAAGCTTTTTTCTCGTGCAAAATGTTTTGTTTTGTTTGACAACCTATGAAGTGACACTCAAGACGTGTCGCTTAAATTGTAGTAATGCTCTAACGAATCTAAAGGCTAGCCTTTAGCTAAAAGTTGTGAAGAATAAAACATAACAAACCGGTGAACCCACTTCGTTCATGAATGCTTTGCGAAACCGAGTCCCTTACTATAATTCTTAAGGTAGAAGGATACGGACTGCGGAAAATCTTAGCCTTCGTGAGTTTTCGTCATACAAGTCTATTCTGCTCTCTCGTACTAACATACAAGTGAGATACGCTGTAAATAGGCGTTTAAATACGAAAAGCATAGTAAGGGTCCGGTAGGTGTCGTGTGTGGCCGGATGTCACCGTTTTTCTGCCGTATTTGCGCACTATTTCGACCATTGTTATTGCTATCGTTAGATTTGGGTCATGAGCTAACACCTGACACATACCACAGTCTAGTTATATTCTTTACACGTCACTATTGTTCAGCTTGGTCTCATAAAATCATCGAAAGTTGTTTTTGTATTTAGTATAAACTGTAAATATCCTAGATATACAAGAAACTCTTTGAACAAAGTCAAAAAAAACCTGGTGGGCTACCATAACATATTAATGCGATTCAGTTTAGGTCGAGAGAAAGGGACAAGGCTAAACGTGTCGTATATCTCTGTCCCTTTCTCTGAACCTGAATTGAATCGCATTAGTACGACGTCATGGTAACCCCCCTGATGTCGAACAGTCTGAGGTGAAACTCGAACACATGACCTATAAAAGTTACCCTTAATTTAAGACATTGAAAAATCGGTCTACGATGACGACAGAAGCATAAGAATAATAGCCGAAGGCCAAAGACAAGAGATGTCTTCAATACACAAGACACGTCCCCCAGTTCCTAAATGAATTGATCCCAAAACAGAAGAATCCTAGAAAGGGCATCAATCCCTTCATATTAGTAAAGGCACATGACCTCTTAACAAATTTAAAGCGCAATTGAATAAAATCATTTAAGCCTTAAAGTAATAGGCATTAGATTGAAAATGACGCGTTCTGATTGGATAACAGCGATAAATATAATTTGTTGCGCAGATCATACCAATGTCATGGTCTATGGCCTAATATGTGATGATTGTTAGGGAGGAGTTTCGTTGTCAGCTGTCAACTACTAGGCAGTTACTTGAGAAAATGTTATGTTAAGCTTACATTGTAAGCAAATTACACGGTAAGTCGGTGAGGTAGGATTTACAAAGGAAAGAGGTAATTTTTTTTAAATCGGGTCACTCACGCAGTTTTGTTCGACTGGCGAAAACAGCAGATTAACTGTTTTAGATGGTCATTCTGATAAGTAGTAGTAAATCACTTTATTGCGCACCAAACATTTTATGTAATTATGCAGAGATTAAGGGACAAAGACGAACTTATCCCTATAAGGGATCTCTTCCAGCTAAGCTTTGAGAAAACTTTGGGAAGTGGTGTAATATACATATTATTATGTGTTTGTGTAATAACGTGAGTGACCCGTTTTACATATCGTAAAAGTAGGTAGGTATTACTAAGGCTGTCTCTCTGTTTGTCTGCCACAAGGGGCCCGTTTCTCGAAAGCTTGTAACTTGTGATGCAAGTGGAAATCTCTATTTAACACTATTAATTAGATAAGGGTTTCCGCTTGTATTACAAGTTACAAGCTTTCGTGAAATAGGCCCCTGGCGGTATCTTGTGAATCGTAATAGTTACTAAAATTTCAAACACATTTTCACAGATGCTATATTTCTGTTACCGCTAAAAAGTAGTATAAAATTGTTATTCAATGAGGTTCCCGTTCAAAAATACATGTTTTTTTAATGATAAATTGATAATGGTACTGGACCTGAAAATGTAGCTCTTTCTACAACGTAGTAGTTTAAGAAATATATACTTGTATGTCGAAACTGGGTCTTGTAACACAGGGTTTCCTAGCACAGGTCGTGGATAATTGTAAGCTTAAAATTGTTTTAATGAACATTTTTCTTTTTTCTTTTTTTTTCACTCGTACCGACTAGCACTTGGCCGGTTTTTCTAAGTTGATATTATTCATTTATGTCAACCAGGCCGACATAGACGATGAATTTACTTAAAATTATGTAATACACCATATAGAGGAAAATAAATGAGACGAGAAAATCCGGAACCGAATCCGGTTCGGGTAATATTTCGGCCAGCACACAGACAGACAGGTTTGGTCTCACGCCTTCCGAAACTCGTTCTGTATGTACTTACATTCCATTGAAGAAACGGAAAAATGTGGTTAATGAATTATGTCAAATATTAGGTGGGTACTTGAATTTAAACTATCGTGACATAATAACTAGCCGTGTGGTGACGGCAGTAAGAATACATTTGTCACCACCCCAACTCGTCCTGCGGGTGTCGTAAGAGTCGACTACGGGATTGAAGTGTCACTTACCATTAATTATACGCATTTATCGTATAGTTTATACGCATAGTTAATAGGAGAGGCCTACGTCCAGCAGTGGACTATCATAGGCTGGTAATGATGATGATGACATAATAACTAACCCCCTTATTCATAAACGTCTGCCAACTTAACAAGCCGCTAATAATTGTTTGTTCCTTTTGCTCTTATGGACACATTGTTAAGACCGAAAGGGACAAACAATTATTAGCGGCTTGTCAAGTTAGCAGACGTTTATGAATAAGGGGGTATAAATGTAATCAAACGGTTAAACTCACGTGTATTTAGTTACTACGCGCGACATGTTTTAGAGAGCCTAGGTCTCCATTTTCAAGCACTGAACCCTCATTCACGCCAGATATGTGAAATAAATGGCTTATTAGGTATCTACTTATTTTAGAATAGGTGTTTTTATAAATATTTTACTTTATTATTAGACTATTACTGTAGTAACACTAATAAAAATAGTATACTCGTAATTATATTTAGTTATTTACGTATACATTTCAACTTAGACAAAAAACTAAATCGCGTGCATATAAATTTAAAAAGGTTTAGTTTTGTTGTTGTTTGAAACAAGTTTTCTAGTTTATTAACAAACTACAAGTACAACAACAACATACAAAATTAAATTTAAAAAGTATAACTTAAATAAACTAGATAAAATCTAAAATCAAACTAAATAAAATCTAAAACAGGCCCCTGCGGCATGGTACCCAGGACGCTGGCAGCATTTCCTCACTGGATTGTCAATTTAAGCTAATGCGTTGATCGAGGAAGCTGCCAGCTCTTGGGTCTCCCGTGACGTCTCTGAGTCTCTTCGATAGGTCTTTGTTGTTGTTTTAAAAAAACAGGACTCATGTTGGAATTATGTGTAATTTTCAAATGAAGCGAAAACATCCCCATTATCCCCATCATTTAGAAACCACAGAGGTAGAATATGAAATCACTATTACATTTGAATGTAAATAATTCGGCCTGTAATGTAATAAGTTTGCGTTTTAAAATCATACAGATTATTTTTACAACCAAACGTTAACCATAATTAAGTGAGTTAAAATAGTACATTTCGATGCAAGTGCAAAAAAAAATTTTTTCGACGAGGGCGAAAGTTGGAGCCCGAGTGAAACGAGGGTGACAATCACCCGAGTTAAAAATAAGTTTTACACGTGTATCGAACGACTTTTTTCATAACAAGTGCCTTAAAAAGAGAAATTAACGCACGCGAAGCGAGCGCAAAGTTTACTTTTCCGCAATAGTTAGGAAAAACTTATTAACGATTACACTAATTTGAGCCTATACCTGGTTAAATTTTTCTTGCATACCAGATTGACACGCTGTTTGTCTCGAATTTAGAAACGTAAATAATACCAAAAATAATATATGTTTGTCTAAATTTGTTCAAAGAATTCTTCTATTACATCACCGCCGAGTGGCAAAACCGGCGTAACTTCTGAAAACCACTTTTGATTTCAGCGGCGAAATGGCGTTGTATGGTAATAGCTCCGCTTTACATACTGACGGAATTACGTAATATTTGACCGTCAGTTATAGGGTTACCAAAAAGTGTAGACATTACATTAATACCGAGATTATGGAATTCTGAAAACTCAAAAAAATCTTATACAGGATGATTGGAGGACCGATGCAAGGTATAAGTAGAAGTAAGTATTCTAAGTATAGACCATTTGGAACAATTTAAACCATGATTGTCTTTGAGGAAAGCGAACTATAGTTTAGTTTTTTTTTTGTTTGTTTAGCCAAAATACTCAAAGTTTAAAATTCACTGCTATATTTTAGAGAAGTAATTGTGAAAACACAAACCAAAATATCTATTAACTAGATATTTTGATTGCATAGCACGTGGGTTCGATTCCCACCTCGGACGTTGGTGATCTTGGTCGTTATTTCTTTATTATAATTTACAAATTTTTAAGCAAATTAAGTTAGGGTTTAGGTAGGAGCAAATCTCTCTAACTGTAACTTACCCTGATACTTTTATATTTGGTTTAATAGAGATGGTAAATAAACAGGTCCAATGATCTAATCGAAGGACGTTTTTTTAGGAATCAACGCTATTGCTAACCCTATTCGAATATATTTCGTATTCTAATCGAATGTTCTATATCGCTTATATTTGATTAGGATTTGGCCCACGTTTAAGCACTTACATAACAACTGTAGATCTACATATATTTCAATTTTTTTACATGTATTTAACATGTGTGTTGTCTATTTCATTCAAACGCGCAGAAAAGTGATTAAATAATTTCATTTTAATATTATTTTTTTATTTCTTTAAGAGAAACATAACATAATACATACTTTTTATAAACAGTACCCAAGCGAAAATATATAAAAAAAGTGTGAAAAACATGAAAAACGAAACGAGTGGCGATGTTTTAAAACACGACCAAAGGGAGGCCTTTTTGCACGTGTTTCGTACCACGTTTTTAGTACAGATGGACTTAACGTAAAGTGGGCCACTTCTCGCACTAGGGCCTAAAAAAAGCACCATCTGTACCAAAAAAATATTTCGAAGAAATATTAATTAATAAACTTTGTGGGTGTAACATTATACCTCTGAGCCCTCAAAGGTCATCGCGAAAGTTTATAAAACCCGTTACTAAGAACAAGTAATTTAGGAAAATATAAAAGAATTACATGCCATCAGAGGGTTTTGTAAGTGTTAATTTTATTTTATTTTTACTACTTGTGGGGTCCTTAATTAGGATGCGCTGGTGAACAGCAGACATAAAGATAAACGTAAAACCTGTGTTGTTACTTACGCGTTTACTGCATGTCGCCTCACATACCATCACAAAGATTTGAAAAGATTCAAAGTTTCAGGTAGGTATCCAACTATTCGGTTTTTTATTATGAATTAATTATTCGAAAATTTATCGCAATTGTAATGAAACGCTGAAATGCAGGTTAAATTTGCATATTTACGTCGAATATGTCCGCTTGATCGATAAAAATTAAACGTTATTTTGTAGTACTCATTTCCTGAAAAGTTCCTAAAATTACAATAATTACATTAATAAATATCCTGAGCCCTGTGTGCGGCGTACGCACAAATATTCAACCAAATTTTAATAGATTTTTTATTTTATTTTAGTAGGTAATCTTAATAGCTTTCTACTACAATATTTAATGTGTTGTTGCCGAATTCGTGTTAAATTAAAGCTTAGTAATTTTTGTTGTGAAGTGTTTCGCGGAATAAAAAATATATCGTATTATTCGATTCCATTATTAAAATGGACCGAATTCATTCTTTTTTATTATTTAAGCTTTATTATCCAATTTTTCGGTTTCTTTTGGTATATTTTATATGAAAAGGGCCGTACATTGGTTAAATTGTATCACCGAATTACACGCCGTAACCATCATTCAAAAATTTCAAAACTTTCCGAACGTTCCGGATATGAAATCCCTCCAAAGGTGTCATCAAGAGAATACAGTATGGGAATCTTCAAGAAAGATACACATACACACATTTCTAAGCAAGCAAATGAATCCTATAGACTTGTAGACGTCCATAGGCTACGATAGCTGATTTCCAGCATATCTATGCTATTTCATATAAAGTGCCCACAAACATATTGGATTGGACTCAGTCTATTGGACGCATCAAGTGATGGTCGGTGTAGATCGGAATAGCAAGCCGCCTTAGGGTGGTTTTAAACGGCAAGAAGGTGTTTGTAAGTATGCGTAACCGCCATTTTTCTCTCACTTTTCCAGGAAATACTATACACCACTTACTTTAAACGGTTAGTAAGCTAAAATGGTTAATTGGGTAGTTCGTGGGTAAACAAACCATTAATATTTCGTAGTTAGCGAGAGTAAACATGATCAAAAAAATGGCACTCTTTTCTTGGATGAACAAGATAGCATCGCAATTTTAACGTTGAATCGCCATTTTCGAGGGAATCTTCGTGTTCCTAAGGTACCCCTATGGTACAGAGGGCCTTCACAAATGCACGCCATGCTTCTCGATCCCTAGCAACACTCCTAGCCTCACTCCAGGTCATCTGAACTGCTTCAAGTTCCTTTTCGACGGAACGACGCCATGTGTGCACCGGACGACCAGGTCTGCGTCGTCCACCGGACGGCTGCCAACTAAAGGCCGTGCTGGCAATGTTGTTTTCAGCCCGTCGGAAAGTATGACCAATCCATTGCCACTTCCTCTTCGCAATTTCTTGTCCAATCGGAGATTGTCCACACCTAGACCAGAGCTCTTCGTTTCGAATAGTCTGTGGCCAATAGATGTGAAGAATGGATCTGAGAGACTTGTTAACGAAAACTTGAAGTTTATTTGTTAACCCTTTAGTTACCCTCCAAGTCTCACAACCAAACAGTAGGACTGACTTCACTATCGAATTAAAGAGCGCCAGCTTTATGCGTCGGGTAAGTACGTTTGAATTCCAAACTGGTCTGAGCTGGGCAAAAGCTGCTTTAGCCTTGTTGATTCTGGCTGCTACATCTTCATCCGTTCCACCCTGGTTTGTCACAGTGCTCCCAAGATACACAAAAGATGTCACAGTATCTAGACACGCTTCCTGGAGCCTCAGCGGACCCGTATCGCACGACTTGACCCTCATCTCTACGGTTTTCGATCGATTGATTCGCAGCCCTATCTTCTCAGCCTCTCCTCGCAAGTTTTCCAGCTTCGCTTCTAGGTGCGTTAAAGTTGGCGATATCAATACGATGTCATCTGCGTAGTCCAAATCTTCAAATTCTGCGTGGCCCCACCGTATGCCTCTCGGAGTTGATGTCACCTCTCTCATGACATCATCAAGTAGAACGATAAATAAGAGCGGTGATAGGAGGCATCCCTGTTTTACGCCAGCGGTCATATTTATGGGCGGCCCCAGCTCCTTCTCATGCACTACTCGGCAAGTGCTGCCTTCATATAGCGAGCGTATAATTCGCACTATTGCGTCAGGGACACCCCGGCGGTACAGGCTCGACCACAGCGCACTCCAATTGACTGTGTCGAAGGCTTTCTCGAAATCGACAAATGCTAGGAATAATTCGGTCTGCCATTCAACACATTGTTCAACCAGTATACGTAGGGTGTTAGTGTGGTCTGCACATGATCGTCCTGGTCGGAAACCAGCTTGTTCGTCCCTCAATGTCTCGGCTATCTTCTCGGATATGCGATTCAGCACAATCTTTGCCAGGACTTTGGCTACAGAAAGCAAGAGAGTGATGCCACGCCAGTTATCGCACTTTGACAAATCACCCTTCTTCGGGACTTTCACAAGCAGCCCCTGCTTCCATTCTAATGGAACCACTCCAGTCTCCCAAACCCGGGCAATGAGAGGGCATAATAGCGCGGCGGAAGTTGCCGCGTCTGCACGGAGCATATCCACGTGGATGTTGTCGATCCCTGGTGCCTTGCCCGATTTGAGTAGCTTGATGGCAGCTTCCACTTCGTTAAAAGTAGGGGGGCTTACGGATACATCTAGTAACTTCCTTTCCTGCCTAACAGTTCCTTCTACGTCCGAGGAAGGGGGACTGCAGCCGAACCAACAGGTTTGTAAAATGTTCAGTCCATCTTTGCAACTGCTCCTGGGTTGTACATAAAAACTGTCCATTCGTATCCCTAAGTGGCTTCGCTGCTCCACGACTATTTTTTCCGCTGAGTCGACGCGTTATATGATATAACTCTCCCATGTCTTTTCTGACCGCCGCCGCATTTGCACGATCCGCCAGATTGTCGGCTGCCCTACGTTGGTCACGACGCGCTAGTTTCTTAATTTTTGAGCGAAGAGAGGTATAACGCGTCTGCATGCTTGTCATATCAGATGCTGAAGATGAAAGCATACTGATCTTAGCGGCCTGTCTTTCTTCAATAGTCTGCCATAGCTCGTCAGACATCCATTCCTCCCTGCGAGTCTTGGAGTAGCCCAATACACTTTCGCCAGCCTTTGTATAAGTGGTGCGAATACGGCTCCATGTCTCTTCTATTTGCTCGTCTTCCAGTTCCTCCAGAAGTTCAAACTGGTTTCGAAGTTCCAAGCAGAATTCTTTTCGACATTCTGGGTTCCTAAGCTTTGTAACGTCGAAGCATCTGGAGGTTTTATCCGGTTTTCGCCGAGCAGATGCAAGCTTCAGGCGTATCTCTGCGAGAACAAGGTGATGATCACTGTCAATATCCGCACCGCGGCGGTTACGCACATCAAGCAGGGAGGACTTCCATGAACGGCTGATCGCAATATGGTCGATCTGGTTGCGTGTAACACCGTCTGGAGATATCCATGTTGTTTTATGACACTCCTTATGGATGAAAAAGGTACCACCAATAACTAAATCCTGAGACGAGCACAATTCGCCAAAGAGTTCTCCGTTTTCGTTTATCTCCCCAGCAGCTGCATGACGACCCATATAGTGCTCGCGATCCCTGTTCTCTGTGCCCATCTTTGCATTCATATCACCCATTAAAATTTTTATGTCATGCCGTCGAACGCTCCTCAATGTAGATTCCAGCTGTTCGTAGAATTGCGTTTTTGCTTCATCTGATGCTGCGTTTGTTGGTGCATAGCATTGCACAACAGTAATTTTCCTGTAATGTCAGTAAAATCGCGCTGTAATAATGCGCTTCGATATAGGCTTCCATTCCAGCAGGCTATTTTTTGCACTACGGCTTAGTAACAAGCCAACTCCGTACTCTCGACAAGCATCCAAATCTTCCTTACCACTGTATAGTAGAGTGGAGTTACAGTCCGTTTGCACTTCACCGAAGCCGTTCCATCTAGTTTCACTTAAGCCCAATATGTGGATGCCATAGTCAGCCATGACTTTGGCCACCTGTGGTAGCCTTTCAGGGCGGGTCATGGTTCTAACATTCCAGCATCCTATCCGAGTCCGTTTTTTCGCGCCAAAAGTCGTTGTTGTTGGATTCCGGTCGTTTTCTCTATTTGTTGAAGGTTTCATAATCGTATGTAGTTTAAGGATGAGCAGGTGATTAACCCACAGCATCCCGATCACGACGATGGGGCTGCCATCTGTGCGTTCGTGCCCGTAGAGCCAGTCTTTTAGGGGAACCCAAGGCTTCTGGTAGCCTGAGTGGTTTCATACGGAGTGACCTTCTCCGGCCTGTTGGTCCGCGGGGACTATTTTATTTCATCCCTACCCTGCTACTATGAAGTAGACGGGCATGCCCCTATCCGCCACCTGGGGACGCGTCTCCTAGGAGTGAGGCTCTCCCGAAGGAATATGTTAATTTATTTCTAGGTAGGTAATGTTGAATGTTATTGCAACTATTTAAGAATTAAAACTACCTAAAATGTGACACTCGAAAAAATTAAAATATTTAGCAACACGGGATACCTTCACCATGTTAAGTTTCGACACTTTCGACCCATATCCTTTCACCACTATTTTTGTAACAACTAGTGGTGAATGTGGTGATCCGTTCCGATTAAACCCCATTTCCTATAGTATTCTGATTAGTAAAAACTGGGAGAAATATCTATGAAAAAAAAATTGTAGAGGTGTTTTCGCAAAAAAAAAGACTTGATAAAAAAACAAATTCTCTATTTCTCATCATAAAACGGTATTAAATAGGCCCTTAAAAGGATTGACAATGTTTTTGTATCATTCTGTGGGTACTTTGCTACTCATAAGTAAGCTCACTTCGGAATAAGTGTATTTGTGTAAAATAGTCCCATAATATTTTATACCTCCAATCCAATGTGGGGGCACCCGTTAGTCGGTGCAGTAATAATATAATTCGCTTAATTTGCCAAGGGCCCTTCCATTATCTCATAAGCACGTAAAGTATGGACGTGGAACCGTTTCACACGAAACCCAGTACTTAGGCTTTTAAGGAGCTGTTATAGGTCATTGACCTGATAATTATCGTTTTGCGAACATCTTGGGAAAAGCCTTGGCGATATGGCGTGTAAAAATTTGATAACAGTTGTGTACATTTTTAGGGTTCCGTACTTTCCGTAGTAAACTAGGAATCCTTAGTCAGTTCAGTGGCCGTTATTAGTATGTACTAGAAATTTGCAATCTGATATACAAAATGGTATAGTGCAAATGTCAGGTATACGTAATTATATTAATCACGCTCACAAAGTGGCAGAATAAAGCATAGAAATCCTATAGTGTGGGGTATGGTTGAATAGGTGTTTTAAAAATAATAAGGTTCTTAAAATAAAGTTTTTTTCTAAAGTAAATATGTTCCTGTGTTCCGGTTTGGGGGTAAGATGGTGTAATTACTGGCATAAGAGGTAATCCATCTATGTCCTCAGGGTAAGCAGCGCATAGGCGATTTTTTGGTCACTATGTCCATGGGCCTCAGTTCCCGATTTCCATCAGGTGGGCTGAGAGCTCAGTTGTCTACATTCGTCACATCAAAAAAAATACTGAGATAACCACTACAGAATAAAAAAATTAACATACCTTTAACCTTGGATCCATGGGTCTAAAAATATGAAAAAAATCTAACTGTATCGAACATAATCAAGTCGTTTTAATAACTACGGAACCCTACACAGAGCATGGCCCGACATGCTCTTAGCCGGTTTTATTTTAATTACCTTTACTTCATTATATGTATTTGCAAACACTTGAGTATAAAGATATATTATTAAATTTTAGCACGTACTGTCGCTGTCGCCATGAGTAGCCGTACCATTGCAAGTATCAGTAAAGGTGCATTTAGACCAAACGAGCATTCGCTCATTCTATCCCCCGCTCTAGTTTTCCCTCTGTGACTCTTTCATATTAGTGCGACAAAGACAGTTAGCTGCCTTTCGTTTACGATTGACGATTAAGCGTTAGCGATTGGCAACTTGTCTAAGCACCCAGATATTTTAGGGTACCATGGCCGCTTAGATGCCCGGTAAGGGCATCTCTTTGTGTCTATTTATCAAAAAATATATAAGGCTCATTTCTAAATTGTCAAATGATCATTCTTAGGAATCGGTAACTATGGGTCTATTGTGTAATGATATCCCATGATATTTATTTATCTTGAAATTATAATCAAATATTATCGAACCGGGTTACTAACGTATTTAAGCCGATGATTGCTCGACATGTTTTGACCCATTAAGAGGGTCCTCGTCCGGAGCGCTCTCGGCCAAAGCCCGACGCGTACTGCTGGCCTGCGCCCTGCTAGAACGGGTACTGGCCGCGGGCAGTGGTGGCGGGGGCGATGCAAGGAAAGATCTACCCTCAGTGTTAAGGTGCATTCAGACCAAAAGAGCATTCGCTGTTCTATCCCCCGCTCTACGAAATCAACCAATAACGTTTTGTGCAACGATCGAATTTCGTAGAGTGGGAGGTTAGAATAGCGAATATTCGCTTGGTCTGAATCTGAACGCACCTTTACTTTTGTCATTTTGTTTTTAATATGTTTGAGTCTCACGTTAGTTATAATATCTTGAAATTAACTGAACGTTGTAGATTAGATAAATTTCAAGGTCTAGGAATAACGGTAATGAATTTCAATGTCAACCTATAAAAACTTAAACCGCCATTGAAAAATAGTTATGATTAGTCCGTCAAAGTTTTGATTGGCTATATTCTATAAACATTTATCAAAGATGTTCCGCCGAAATATGCGTGGTGTTAAGAAAAGCGCTATGTCCTGCCCATCTTGGCACAATTGAACAATTTGTATTTGGGTGCATTTTTGAGCTGGGGTTAGACGTCCATGTTATACAGGGTGTTTTTTTTTTCGACCGTTCAAATTCTACGTAGTGAATGTGTAGGTCATACTCACCAACTTTTACTATGGGGACAAAGTCGAAATCGCCAAAAAAAAAATCAGCTGTTTCATACAAATTGGCGGCATTACGCCGGCCGAAATGTATGAAACAGCTGATTTGTTTTTCGCGATTTCGACTTTGTCCCCATAGTAAAAGTTGGTCAGTATGACCTATACATTCACTACGTAGAATTTGAACGGTCGAAAAAAAAACACCCTGTATATGGTTGCAGTCGTACATACAGGTCATGACGATTGGAGACCTTTTACATCTCTAAATCTTAATATCTCTTTATTCTGACAACTAGAGGACCTTTACATCTCTAGTAGTATTAGATATAGATACTTAATAATGTTGCGAACTTGTACAATAATAATTATTTTTGTTTAATGTTATGGTCCTTTATTTATTTCTGTCTTTATAAAAATGTCTATAATAATCTTTTTTTTTTTTTTTATGTAATACATTCTTTAATGCATGTTATTTTAATAAGATGTATTATTATACTGTTTTGAAAAAATAAGTCGACCTGAGTTTCTTACTGGTTCTTCTCAGGAACGGCGTAGGGTTTGAACCAGTAGTAGATTTTTTTTTTCTCTCATGTCAGACGATTCGAAAGTGCTTATTAATAAGCTTACTTGAATAAAGAATAGTTTGACTTTGACTTTGAGGTGCGCTATTCTATTTATTCATTTGCTCTCGTCTCCAAATCACCAAAACGCATAATTGAATCCCGTGAATTATCTTTGTCCCCATCTCTAAATTCAATAGTCAGAGAAACCATACCTTAAGCCGCATAAGGGCCGTGCCATAATGGACACGCGGATTTAGCCACAATTATATTTGAATGCTGACCTGATTGTCATATCTCTTGTTAGTTACTCTGTATCATTACCAGAATGGAAGAAAATCGTGACTATCATGTATTCTTAGGTAAATTGGAACGATTCGGGATATTTTGAAATACGCGATAAAACAAATAATTTAATCAAAATAAGGCCTACAGCCTACAGCGAACATAAGATATTGCACCTGTTTCTGTCTCTCTAATTACGTCCTCATTTGGGTGACAAAGACGATTGCATTTTCGCGGCAGGTTTTGATGTTGTTACTCGTAGTGTAAGTAAGTTGTAACCGTTCGAGATTTTGAGGGCATCCGTACCCTAGTATGGCCTAGTTTATAGTGACCTGAAGGTCCCGGGTTCAAATCCCAGTAAGGGCGCCTCTTTATGTCTTTATCACAGAGATTTGTGAAGTACATTTTTAGGGTTCCGTAGTAAACAAGGAACAATAGTTTCGCTATGTCCATCTGTCCGTCTGTCTGTTCGTGGAGTAGCACTGAGCATGGCCCGACATGCTCTTGGTCGGCTTTTAATTATATATCGATTCTTATATAGTACCCACAACAACTACAATACAGACAAGCTTTAATTGACTAACCGTGGGACTAGACCGCGTCACAATCACAACCAACTAGACACTGCTGGCCGTCAAACCACAGAACATTCCGGAACTCAAAATTAAAACCTCTCACGTTTTGCGTAGTATTTATGACTGCGCTTAAAACGTATTAGTCTGTTGTAGTTTTTTCAATTGTAGGTCGATAACCGGCGGTAAAAACTAGCAGCTGGCCTTCGAGCGAGCCGTTCACCTGCCTAATCTCAGGTGAATGATAAGTGTGGACGCGTGACGGCGAATTTGGAGGTCCTTCTAAGGATTGCGAATCACATCATCAGCCGATATCAGTTCCTTTGTAGCATGGTTGGTAGTGACCCTGCCTGCGAAGCCGGGTTCAAATCACGACGATATTTGTGTTCCTTGGTCGTGTGACTGTCTATTCTATAGGTACAGTATATATATATATATGTATTTATATCTATCTATTATATACATCATATATTATATAGTGCGGAAAAATCGAATGCTACATGAATGGCAACTACCTTAAATATTATAAATAGTATGCAGCATATTGTGTTCGCATTTTGTGTAAGGGAGACTTTCCTACGTTTTTAAAAACAATAAATTCTGCATTTAAGGATTTATAAAAAATCGCTTGCCTCAGTCGAAACTCGAACCGGTCAAATGTGACAAAATATAGATCCGGTAAGTATTTATAATCTTAACTGTACTACCAACATTTATATATAGCTTCATATTTACTAATAATGTCATGATTTGACACCACAAGGAGATCCTGCAAAAAGGCTCTAGACCACCATCTGCGATGATAGAGCAGCGAGTAGCGATCGGCAAGTTTTTTCTTCACAGGCCGATTCTAGACCGATGTCGTGGCCACGGCGTAAGGGAATTCACTCGTGAATTCCCTTACGCCGTGGCCTCGTGGCCATCGGTCTAAGGCGACCGGCTTAGCGGAAAACGTATGGTGCTCCCTCTCGTATCCATATCGGCATCACGCTCCAACTCATGGATTCGCTCGCCGCTGGTCGCCTTAGACCAATGTCGTGGCCGGGCCGTTAGAGTAAGACCCGAGTGTCGAGCGTCGAGCGGTCCGTCCAGCCTTATAATTATTACCTTTATTATTTACCCATATCACCTTTTTTCCACACTAAATACGGGTGGTTTTTCCATCATATGAATGTTGTAAAAATGAGGTTGAGTAATTTTAGCGGCAATAGCGATAGGTGTGTAATTTGTACTCGGGATATACAGGGTGGAACGGATTGACGATCCTCCCCGCTACCGACAGAGTCTACCACCATTACGATGAACTTTCAGTATGGGACCAACATAGAAAGCGTACATGGAAAATTGACTTTTCCATGCTATTGTACCTAATCACTCACTTAATATGAGAGGAGTTAATAGTAGATTACATGCTGAGGCCGTTTAAGTGGGAAATGTCTCGGATGACGTGTAATTGTAGACAAACATGTGATCCGAGGCTTTCCCATTTAACGGCCGAGGTGTGTATACTATTTTTTTTGCTCAACGGAGCCGGCAGGCAGGAACTAATTTAGCGCAGCGGCTGGCAAAGTGGCCGCCCGGATGGCAGATTTTTTTTACAGATATTTTGATGTTTGTACCATACTGAAAGTTCATTGTAATGGTTGGTCGACTCGGACGGTAGCGGGAAGGATCGTCGTTCCGTTCCACCCTGTATATCTTTCTTCGTTTCTTGAGCGATAAAATAACCGATAGTTCATCGCTTGTTCGCCTGTAGTGGGACGTGTGCTTGTTAGCACAGGTGCTATCAATCAAGCCTAGTCTACCCATAAGGTAATGTTTATTTTGTATAGACCCTAATTCGGTGCGGGTCATATTTTAAAGTCAGCGATGGAAATTTTGAACTCGATTCGAACAGCTGTTGGGATTGCAAAGACAGGTAATTTTACAATATTTTTAACATATCGTCGATAGGATATTTCGATAATTGAAGTCCATATTGCTCGACAGGTCCCGCAGTACACGTCGGGCTTTGGTCACGGGTACTCCATGATGAGGATCCTCTAAATGGAGCGAAACGTATCTCATGTTAGTAATCATTCTAAAATATTTTTTTCTAATAAGGTTTTCCTTCCAAGACTATTTTAATCACAGTTATTTAATAATTGTATGCGACTAGGGTCATACCCAGACTGCCTAAAGAAAGTTAAAGTCTGTCCGTTATATAAAGGTAAAGGTAACAAAAAGGATCCAAGATCGTACCGTCCTATAGCATTAGTGCCAGCCCTAAGTAAATGTCTCGAGGTAGGCCTAAACAATAGGTTGCTATCATTTTGGTTCTCTAGGAACGTTCTATCGAACAGCCAGTACGCTTACCGCCAGGGCCGTTCGACGACCGACCTGATAAGGGAGGCGACACACTGCGCGCTACGCGCCCGCGAGGCAGGACACCACGTGGCTATTGTTTGCTGCGATCTCTCACGCGCATTCGATACCGCTGACCATAGATTGGTGGCAGATAAACTCGAGCACTACGGTATCCGTGGTCCTGCACTTAACCTCTTACTCTCGTTCATGATCGGTAGAACTCAAGTGGTCGTGGGCGAACATGGTAGCGTGAAATCGTCCGAGCGCCATAACCTGCTGGGAGTTCCGCAGGGGTCCTGCCTCTCAAATACCCTCTTCAGCATACTCCTCAACGACCTACCGCTGGCAATAAAAGGCGCTGACGTCTACATGTACGCCGACGACGTCACGGCAGTTATAAGCACGCCCACGAAAAATCAACTGAGGGTTTCCGCGAACAACGTGATATGTCAACTTAACGAGTGGTTTAGGACAAACGGGTTAGCACTAAATAAAACCAAAACCTGCATCATGAACGTAAAACTAAACGGTCACCTGAGTGATAACTTACTTGTGTGCGTAGATGACTCCCCCATACAGCAAGTGTCCTGTACCCGTTTACTCGGTTTCCACATTGACAGCGCATTCACATGGGGGCAGCACATAGATGAGGTATGTTGCCGACTTGGTAGGGCTTGTTTTGCGCTGCGCCGCTTAGCGCGCACAGCCGGCCGGGATGCAGTGCGGCAATGTTACTTCGCAACGGTTCACTCGTTGGGCTCGTTGCTGACTTACGGCACGGAGCTGTGGGCACGCGCCGCCGACTGGTACCGCGTTTTCTCCCTCCAGAAGCTAGCACTCCGTGGCATGGCCGGTAAGCCCAACGACGCCCCTGCCCGCCATCTCTTTATAGATTTTAAAATCATGCCCCTACCGTGCATACTTATACAACAGGTGTATATTTTCACGTACGTCAATAGACATCTATTCAAATGCAGAGGTTCGAATGCCAAATACCCCCTGCGTAGCAATCAACACGCGGACAGACTAGTAGCAGAGCGCCACAAACTAGCAAAGTCGGCGAAATCGGTCTAATGTCTCGGACCATCGATATATAACCGCCTCCCGGAGTGTGTCAGAGATGCAACTTCCACCGCTAGTTTTAAATCTAAACTTAACAAGTGGCTTATCTCAGAAATGTTCTACACATATAACGATTTTTTTGAAATGCCTTTAACATTATAATACCTACCTATATTTTATAGCGATACATTTTATAATTATATAATGTAATGATACTAAATATTGACCTGTAACCATTGTTATTAATAAATTTTCATTTTAATTTTTAATAAAATGATGAATTATTTTTTAATATAGGTACTTCAGAAAAGACGTGGTTCTTACCTTATACGAAACCGATTCCTCCAAGATCCCATCATGGGACCCCGACTTGGTGCCTATGAGACCGTCTCGGAGTTAAACTCGTTCCATAAAAAAAATGTGAATCGGTTTACGATTCTCGGAGTTATCGAGATACATACATAAAAAAAACCGGCTAAGTGCGAGTCGGACTCGCGCGCGAAGGGTTCCGTACCATTATCAATTTATTATTAGAAAAATTCAGTTAAATCAACCTACCTCAAAAACTATAGTATACAATTTAATCAAACCAAAAATCGTTGATGGAGTTTATTAATGTGCATAACATATATTTTTTTTAGAATTTTATATCGCGTAGTTTAAAAAATAGAGGGGGGGGGACACATTTTGAGACTTTGAGAGCTGATATCTCGAAAACGATTCGCTTAAATAAAAATGAGATTAATAAACCTTCATATCATTTTCAAAGACCTTTCTATTAATACCCCACACGCTTATATACAAGTAAAAAAATTTTTCTATCCCTCAGTTACATGTATGGAGGGCCCCCACCCCAATGGTTTTTTTTACGATTTTGAATCATAATCCTGTAGCGGTTCATACAACACATATCCTTGCCAAATTTCGTTACTGTAGCATTTATAGTTTCCGAGTAAATCGGCTGTGACAGACGGACAGACGGACATGACGAATCTATAAGGGTTCCGTTTTTGCCATTTTGGCTACGGAACCCTAAAAAGGGTCGAATTGAAAATCTCCTACTTGAAAGTCTGTATAAAAATGATGGTAAATAATTAAACTGCAATGAGCTGTTTCCTCTCATGAAGTTGAGAACTGAGTCACTTTAGAATTTGTTTGTCTGAATGTGCATTAGGTTGTTGTTGTTGTATTCTGCCCATTTTTTTCGCAATTCGATATCAAACGTATTTTGCGAGATCCCAACGCTGGCCCAGTACTTGTTGGGGACTTCACAAACACCCTCGAATTTTTTGTGAATTTGTGAATATCAAATGATATTTCGTACATCAATTTTATGAAAAACTCATTGGTACTAGCCGGGAATCGAACCCACGACTGCTGCGTAGCAGCCGTGCGTTTGGTCGCTAGGCCACAAGCGCTTTTTGCGTTAGGTTTATTGAATATTACATACCTATATATTAAATCTACGCGAGAGATCGGTTGTCACACTCTGACCCAACGTCATAGCAAATAACACATACTTGTGATACAAACAGTTTTACTATTCATAGATTTTCTGTGTCTGTATTGACAAATGTCAGAAATAGACAAAAATAAAAATGGTACAACAGGTCGCAGTCGTTTTGGCACCATTACTTTGTAAACATGGATAATAGGTACGTAAATGTTATTGTACTATGTGTTCATAGTTCTGGATAAAAACGTATTTAAGGAAATCGCCTATTCGATAAATTAAATATGCTATTGTATTTTGTAGTGAATGTATATCACGCTAATTATTCAACATAGAACTTCAAAAAAGTGACTACTAAATATTTATAGGTATTTCACATTATCAGTCTATCCCAGTCCACTGCTGGACGTAGGCTTCTTCTATTAACTATGCGTATAAACGTATTAGGAGGTAAATGCCCTTAATCGCCACGCTGGGCTAGCGGATTGGCGATCGCAGTATATTTAGCATCAGGTGATTTTATGTTTTGCGATTTGGCATTTCACAGATAGGTAAACATTGCAGACCGTGCTATAGAATACACATTTTCAAAAGTGAGACGATGATGGTGAGACAATGTCTCCTACCGCAATTTTCTCTGTCACTTCGAAGGCCTCAACAGAGTGACAGAGACAAATGTTCGAAATTTACGAATTTCGCAGTTCACGGTACTCAAAGTCCCAACGATAAGAGGAGTAGCCGTACCATGACTTTGTAATTATCGGTAACATTAGGTTTTACTCCATACGTAAAGCAGGACATCGCGCTGGCTTCAATATGTCTGTGTCTAGCGGGCCAGCAAGGCGATGGCAACTGACAGGTTACTGCTGGTCTCCTGTTCGTTGCCGCCGCAGTTTGGGCTCCACTTTTCACTTACGATCAGGTGGAATGGAGCCACTTTGTTGTGCCAACATAAAAAAAAGTGTGTGCGCGATAGAATACATTACGTATCAAGTAAAACCTAACGTATTCTTTACTTTCCAACTCATGGTAGGGTCGAAACATGTGGAGCAATCATAGACTTAACGTAAATTAGGTGAGTAACCCGGTTCGATACAGGCTAGATTCACACGGAGTATTTTTTCCCGTATACCGTATTCGAGATTTTCTCGAACGTCGTAGTGACTTTGTGTAGTACCGTTCACATACATTCTCGAATACAATATGCGGGATCCGTGTAAACGTTATTATTCAAAGTCTATTGTCACTACGACGTTCGAGAAAATCTCGAATACGGTATACGGGAAAAAATACTCCTTGTTCATATAAGGAGTATTTTTACGACGAGACGTTTATGAATAAGGCTAAATTCACACGGAGTATTATTTTCCTGTGTACCGTATTCGAGATTTTCTCGAACGTCGTAGTGACAATAGACTTTGAATAATAAAGTTCACACGGATCTCGCATACCCTATTCGAGAATGCGTGTGAACGGTACTACACAAAGTCTATTGTCACTACGATGTTAGAGAAAATCTCGAATACGGTATACGAGAAAAAAATACTCCGTAAAATCTAGCCTTAAGGGTCTTTGAACGACCTGTTTACATTGTCCGCAGCTTCTATTGTCGGTAAATTTTTGAATGTTTCTTTTTCCATTCTGTCTAGGGTTATTACAAGCCATAGACTAAATAAATTGCAAACTAGCACGAAACAAGGCAGTAGAAATTTGGTGCATTTCCGTTGATCACGTCGCGTTGGCGAAGCGCCAAAGAAAATACAAAGAACTAAAATAAAACAGGTCTGGTCAAACGGGAAATTCCGTAAGGTCTAATAGCAGAAAATTGTACGTTGGTGGGTAGTTTTAGTATGTACTGGTTGTTAAGTTGTTACTGCTGGACTTTCAAGTCGAGGGTCGTTGGTTTGAATCCATTGATGAAGATTTAATAGGGTTATGTTTGTGCAAATTTAATCCTAATCCAATATTTAGGAAACCGGGTTACTCGCGTAACGTAATTGGATGATTGCTCCACAAGTCCACATGTTTCGACTCATGAAGAGGATTTTTATTACACGTCGGGCGTTGGCTAAGCGTACTCCTGATGAGGATCCTGTTAATGGGTCGACCCATGTCGAGCAATCATAGAGTTAAATTACGTGAGTAATCTAGTGCGCTAAATATTTATGTTTGAAGTTAATTATAATTTTAAGTTCAATGAATGTTCAAGTAGAAGATCGATCGAGTCGTGCCAGGTTGGACTCCGGAAATTGCTGACATACCTGTAAAGAGGAAAAAGGAAAATTAAATATTACATTGAAAAATAGTTTTTCAAAAGAACGAGGTATCATCTTCTATTTGAAGTTATTAGGATGTTTTTTCTTTACGTTGATTCCATCGTTTTTTTTAATTTAGTTCTGTACTTCTGGATGCGTTGCTTAGTTTAGGAGTAGGTACTTTTTATTATAGATACTGGTGCTATACTGCTGGATATAGGCTTCTCCTATTAACTATGCGTATAGACGCAATAGGAAGTAAAGCCCATAATCGCCACGCTGGGCGAGCGGATTGGCGATCGCAGTAATGTGTCCACTATGATGACGCTGCTGCCCATCATCAAATAATGGTTAGTGACATTTAAATCCCTTAGGACACCCGCAGGAGGAGTTGGGGTGGTGACAAATGTATTCTTACTGCCGTCACCACACGGTCGCAATTCAGTGTACTGTGATTTGGGACAAGGTTGATCTGGCCTACTACCACGAACTTCGAAATCCGCATAATTCGAGGATTTCTCGCAGTCACATATAAACGAACACGTCATTAATTTAAAAAAAATGGTCGAAATTTGCGGATTTCAATGTTTGCGGTAGGGCCGCTATATTGTATTTGGATAAAAAAATGTAAGTACCACAAGGATTCTACGGTTGACCACGCCCGTATAGGATGGAGATAAGGTTAACTTTAGATTGGCTCAGTTGCAACGTGCACGTGTATTGCAACATGCATATGTGTGCGTGCAGCAAGAATGCGAAACGTAACTGATTTACCCACATTGATTGAGATAAACTCCTTCATTATTTTTCCTAAACTTGATATTACGTCCTCATTTAAGAAATTTACGTTTTTATTGATCGTTATAACTTCAAAACTCGCCGAATTTTGCTTGTAGGTATTGAGTACTTTATCAAAATAGCTGTGAAAATACGGACATGTAGCGATTTTTAACGCCATTTTCGCATATTTTCGTGTATCAATAATGTATTCCTGTCATAATATTGTCAAAAATTATAATTTATATTGGAATGAAAAGGCGTAGTAGGCCATACATTTAGTAATTTTATTAGTTTTGATACCCAAGCTGTAACATATTTTGTATGGCTGTTTTTTATCCCTA
Organism: Thaumatotibia leucotreta; assembly: GCA_025490895.1. Classification (NCBI taxonomy): domain Eukaryota; kingdom Metazoa; phylum Arthropoda; class Insecta; order Lepidoptera; family Tortricidae; genus Thaumatotibia; species Thaumatotibia leucotreta. The sequence goes on from JALPQI010005621.1 coordinate 54,258, forward strand.
AAATAATAAATATAAAATGTAAGATTTTCAGGTTTGTTTAAAACTTCAAAGCAAATGCGGAAACTGAAGATGTTGATTTAAAAAGCCGACAATTATACAAAACCCTGTTTAATTTAAACATGGATCATCAATTTTCACTTAGGTTTGGTAGTTTTAGAAAAGTTTTTTTCCATCAACCCTACCATATTTATACTATACAGGATGTTATCAAATTCGTTGCCGACCGCTTAGGGTTTGCATGCGCTCATGATGAAACAAATTTCCTCTACATACATAAAAAAAAATTAACACATGGTTACATAAAAAAAAAACAATTCAACATATTATTCATATTATAGTTTCTTACCGCCTTATTCATAAACGTCTGCTAACTTAACAAGCCGCTAATAATTGTTTGTCCCTTTTCCTCTTATGGACACATTGTTAAGACCGAAAGGGACAAACGATTATTAGCGGCTTGTTAAGTTAGCAGACGTTTATGAATAAGGGGGTTAGTTTACTAATACGTGGCAAAACCTTAAAGGCGCGTTCAAACCTAAAGAGCATTCGCTATTCTAACCCCCCACTCTACGAAATTCGATCGTTACACAAAACGTGATTGGTTGATTTCGTAGAACGGGCGATAGAACAGCGAATGCTCTTTTGGTCTGCACGCACCTTAAGGATGTTATAATATTATCAATTCGTCAAAAGGTTTTTTAACTCGATTGCAGGGTCTCATGATGACAAAGACTGAAGCACCCAGTAATAACAATAACGACCCCAAATAAAAAGTAACGTTCATGTCTATGGTTATACAATATTTTCAACCAAACCACCGTTTTTCAGAGCCAGAGAGTCCATTTTCCAATGGTTCACTGAAAAGGGTATGTAAGGGTAAGGTGTACGTGGGTTGATTTGCATTTCATCTAATTCTGTTTTGTGTAGGAGTTACCCTTGACACGGTGACTGAAGCGAATAGACATAATATTGAAAGCCTCCCTCAGTCGATAGTGACACTAGTAACCTGCTTGCGAAGTTGGAGGTTCCGGGTTCGAATCCCAGACACAACTTAGTGCCACTTAATTAAAATTTGGTGCAAATGACTGCTCGAAAGTAAATAGATGCGCATATGTGTATGGACTAATATTTTTTAATTACTTAATAAATCTTAGTTCTTTCACTACATAGGTAGGTACTTATAGTATAAAACAAAGCCGCTTTTTCTGTTCCTGTGTCCCCCTGTATATTCCTATGTACTTATGCTTAAATCTTTAAAACAACAACGAATTTTGATGCGGTTTATAAATAGAGTGATACAAGAGGAAGGGTTTAGTATCAGTTTTGTACCCGTACGAAGCCAGGGCATATCACTAGTTTTGTATAAAATGCGCACCTAGGCCCGGCCACAATATTGGTCTAAGACGACCAGCGGCGAGCGAATCCATGAGTTGGAGCGGGATGCCAATGTAGGTACTCCCTCTCGCACGTATGGTTTTCCGCTAAGGCGGTCGCCTTAGACCAGTCGTGGCCAGGCCATAAGGCGACCAGCGGCGATCGAATCCATGAGTTGGAGCGGGATGCCAATGTGGGTACACCCTCTCGCGCGTATGGTTTTCCGCTAAGGCGGTCGGCATAGGTATGAAATCGTCTTAAGCCTAAATTCCTCACATCTTACTAGACAATAGCAAACAGCTGGTTCCATTACGCAGGCGCAAGTGGCCTTCAACTTAAAAAAAAACGCGTCGTCACACATCGACTTAATAAAACTCGCGCCGCAAACTTACCACTAACACTTCAAAAACCAAATTCCTCAACAAAACTAGTCAATTCTATCTATTAACAGCCGCTTATGTAACTTTGTGATTAAACTGCAAATTTCCACATACCGTCCCCAAATAGAACGGCTAAACAAAACTGGTAGAAGCAGTAAATCCTCAACTGCTTATGTAAGTTGGTGTTTCCGCATAGACTAGCAAAGTTATCTGTGAGCTAGTTGAGCGATTGTGAGCTTTTTGCGAAGAGGATAAGGGGGAAAGTGGTTGCGTAGAGTAAGTTGGTGGTAGACAGTTTCGGCCTCGGTAGGTCATTCGCCTAACCTAGGCCTTCGCTGGTGGCGGTGGCGTAACGCTCAGCTCATTAGCAAAGTAGGACGATACTCGTAAGGCTTTCTGTAATGTAATATCGAGACAAAGGTCGATCGCTAGACTTGTATAGACCTATCGATCCTTACTTGTCTTTAATAACCTCCTACCTCCCAGAGGCCTATTAAAAGCTTTCAAACAAAAGAAAATCCTACATTATTCATTTGTAATTTACTGGATTTTTTTATTGTCTGGAGGATAAAAAGTTTCTAAGCTCCAAATTCACTTTTATTGTAAAACATTTGCTAAAATTAAGAAACCGGGGGTTATATTTAAATCATACTCGTATTTCACACAGGAACGAAAAGAAATCTGCACTTGAGGGTAGAAAACTGTTTACCAGAGTAGACAAGTAACGATGGATATGCATACGAAAAATGCAAAGCAAATACGAAAATCCATGATTTTGCGCTTATGGCCTACGCTAGCTGGCGCGGATTACCCGGATCGGACACTCGTCTAACGAGAAATTGTATGATCAGCGCTAACAGAAGCGGGCGCGTGAGACGGTTTTTTTATAGATAGAAAATTATCAACTTCTATGTTAATAGACTTATAGACACTGCGACCATAATAGGTATAACATGGACATTTAACGCCAACTCAAAAATGCCCTCAAAACCATTTGTTCAATTGTGCCAAGATGGGCAGGACATAGCGCTTTTCTTAACACCGCGCATATTTCGGCGCAACATCTTTGACAAATGTTTATTGAATATCGCCAATCAAAACTTAGATGGACCAATCACAACTATTTTTAAATTGCGTTTTAAGTTTTTATAGGTTGATATTCAAATTCATTGCCGTGATGCATTGAACAGGGGGTGACACTTGTCAACTAAAATTCAGGACCGTTTTTGAAAGGCAATTTAGTATGGCGTGCGGCTTTCATTTTTTATTTGTTCGTAGTATGTCTATACTTGAAATACGAGATTTTTTTTTGTTGTGTTTTACAGTAGTAACACTGCATATATTAATAATAGTTTTGTATTGTTTGGATTAAGTTAAGCATGTTAATTATAAAATTTATTGTATTAATTAGTAAGATTAATAATACATATTATATTTCCGACATGATTGTAAATTTTTTATGGAAAGAAAATGAACATCTTATGTTAGTAAATTTAAATATTACAGTTGCCGATTTCATAAGAATTACTTTTGATAGTTTAGAAATGAGCCTTATACAACGTGTTTTTATTGATTTCCGTTAAATGAAAGGGTAGCTTATACTTAAAGGTAAAAATAATCAATTTCTCTAAGAAACTAGTGTCTTAACTCTCACTGTTATTGAGTTATTACAAAATAAAATTTAACGAAATTAACAAAAGCCAATATACCAGGCAACTTCTATTAATGTCCCAAGTAACCTGTCCAACATAACGGAAATCTAAAAAAACAGCCTATATGAACTATCGGAAAAATAAAGAATCTTCTTACCCTCAAGTTAATAACGATCAATATTAACTGTCAAAAGTTGATTCTTGAAAATCGGCTAACTGCTAACTAAACTAATATGTTATATACAAAAGAAAGAATAAAAAAGGGTCAAAATTTTTTTTCGTTGTCTTGTTTCATACCACTCTGTTCATTAAATTAACAAACCGCTAATCATTGTTTGTCCCTTTCGGTCTTAACAATGTGTCCATAAGAGCAAAAGGGAAAAACAATTATTAGCGGCTTGTTAAGTTAACAAACGTTTATGAATAAGGGGGTTAGTATATAAAAAAAAATCCGGTGCACTTGTATTCCGTTTTCATGCTAGATTTTATTCCATACATCAGAAATTGGAAACAAAACATCATCTCATACAAAAATCACAACTGAGTCACGTTTTTTAGGGACACAAATTAAGACAACGAAAAGAATTTTGACCCAAAATACCGAGTTTACCAACGCCGGAGGGGGATTCGAACCCACGTCCTCAGCTTTCGCAACTGATGCCTAAGCCACTCTGCTGGAGTGACTTAGGCACCAGCCTCGAAGAGTAACCTTTTAAGTAAATTACATCACCTTGCCAAATCAAAGGTCAACATTTTTTTCTACACCGTGTTTTTATTGATTTCCGTTAAATTTAAGGGAAGCTTATTTAGGTCAAAAATAATCAATTTCTCTAATAAATTAATGTCTTAACTGATACTGTTATTGACAAAAATTAATTAACATTTTAATATATCCACAGCACAGGTTTCGTCCAATAACATACCAAATATCCACCTCAGGTTTCGTCAATAAGCCGTAGTACACAACATCATCCGCCACATGCCTCGTCAATGATAACAAACCTATAAAACAATTATTTATATTAACGATCAGCTTAATACGTACCCGGCTCAAACGTCCCTAAAATACCCGCTGCATTCCCACGTTGGATAGCCAGGGAAATACGTTGAACCAGGTACGTACCTGACCGTGGATCGCAACCCCTATCGCGCAATCTCTTCCCCAAAGCCCGTATGAAAGTCTTAGCCTCGGAACACCAAGGACCCGCCGTCTCAACAGCAAGAGGGACAAAATCATACACCGGTTCCAAGGGCGAATATTTGGCATACTTGTTCCTGGCCGCATTTTCCGCAGCACCCCCAGCGGACCGCGTAGTCTGTGCAAGATGCGACGCTGCGAACGTGCTCACACACGTGGCATCCCACAACAAACTCCGCCCTTTCGACCAAGGAACCAGTGTAAGTCCGTCGGGCCTCTTACCATCAGTACGGCTGAGTCCCTGAGGTTCCAGGACGCAGGGTATGTTTGCCAGCACCATAGCTCGGCGCACTATGTCGTTTAAGGCGTGATGTCTGGGAAATCTTCCAGCGCACCGAGCACAACTTAGCCCATGATACCCATTCGCCTCTACCATCACCCCACAAATGCAGTGATGTGGCTCACATACCCTACAACCCAACCTTAACGCAGCACCAATCCTCAGAGAATCATCATCCAACAGGGTCCCTAAATGCGAAGACGGCAAGGCATGCAGCCAGGCTCCCGATTCTGGTTCCACCAAAGCCTTCAGCCGAGCCAACTCAACCCCTGATGCATTCTCAAGCAAAGACGCATACGTTTGCCGACTCAAAATCTCGTCCCACGATCTCTGCACTGCAACTTTTTCCGGCCGCTCCCCACTAATACAGCGAACAGACCATTCGGCTAAGGCATCGTTCAAAAATGGCACCAGAATCCGGTCCGAATCAATTGATAAAATACGTGATACCAGTGAGAGAGAAGCGTGTGACGACGAAAGAAAAGCAATGAGGCCAACGTCAGCCATGCGACGAACACCCAAGCCACCAAAACGAATGGGAAGGGTAGCCTGCCGCCAATGGGAATCCTCGAAACTAACGTTCAGGACAGTCTCCAGACCATTGCGGAGCACATCATCGAAGCCCTGGATCACCCGCGGAAACATCCACGTAGGCGCAGTTCTCAGAATGTATGTTACGCGTGGAATAGAAAAACAGTTACGCAACAACACCAGAGCAACGTGCGCCGACAGATGCCGCAGGTGGTCCAAGGACTCCGCCATAGCAGTCTTTTTGGCCTCTATGACAGCACTAACCCCCGCCGGAAATATTGGTGCACCCAGAAGCGAAAGGCAAGACCTATCCACTAACCCCACGCCCGGTAAAATCGCCTCAAAGTCTGGTACCGAGCCCATTGCACTAGGTCCACAGGGAAACAACTCACATTTACTAGCATTAATTTTTAAACCAATGACCGATAATAGTAAGGGTCACGGTCCATACAAAGTTAAGAAAAATTGTGCGCTGCGAGTTACAGTTTTGTAATTTTAACCAGAGCTAGAGGGTCTCAAAATAGTTGTTTTTAGATGTGGAGGGAAAACCAATTCCCCCCCTGAGCGCGGGAGGAGGGGGGTGAATGTGCATGCGGAAGGGTTACGATTAATTTTTTTTTACTAAATAATAAGGCCTACTATGCGTTGTTTGGTATCATTTTCGTGTAAAACAGACATGGGAAATCCATTTTTTATCATAAATATGACCAATTTCATATAAAAAAGTAGATTTTTTTGAGTAAAAGTAAAGAAGTTACCGTTTTTATTTTAATTTAAGCGTCATATAAGTATTAAAAAACAAACTAATCAAATTTTAAAAAATACTGTAAGATAGCATATTTATAGCAGTTTTTAAAAATAAACACATGTTGTGGTCTTTCATACAAAATCAAACTGAAAAAAAAATTGCGCCTGTCGCGTACCTCAAACAAAAACCTCCGCGTAACCTCCTCCTACCTCAAAAAAGAGACTTTTGTGCCGGCAACTGCTCGTAGATTATACATATTCTTGTACGAGTACTTATGTACCTTCATATTACATTTGTAAATATTTATTGATACGAAAGTTAATTGAATATTTTCTGATCTTCTTTTTTTAAATAACCTAAGATTATTAAGAATTTTATTTGTTCTGATTCTATTTTTAGATTTTATCTATTATTGTATACCGCCACCGCGTGTATATTATATGTACCTATATCTGGTCTATCTGATCATACATATGATATATAGTATCTGATCATATAAATCATTATGGGTAATCAGTTGTACAAGTGTTATTTAGGTAACGATCTCATTACCAAAGACGATAAAGGTAATTTTCACTAACCGGGATCGGGACTAAACAACTAACCCAGTTCACCCACGTTAAAAGTTTATTTCATATGGAATCTGACAATCAATTGTTAAACGTTTACTTCATATCATCATCATTACCATATCAGTCGAAAGACGTCCACTGCTGAACATATGTCTCCCCCAAAGATTGCCACAATGACCGGTCCTGCGCCACTCGCATCTAGCGAACTCCTGCGGCCTTCACTGTCCACCTTGTAGGGGGCCTACCCACGCTGCGCCTTCCACCTGCGAGGCCGCTACTTGAAAACCTTTCCGCCGCATTGGCCATCGGTTCTACGTGCAATGTGCCTCGCCCACTGCCACTTTAGTTTAGTGATTTGTAGAGCTATATCGCAGAGCTATGGAGCTATACTTTGGTTCTGCTGCGAATCGTCTCATTTCTAATGCGACCTCGCAGAGATACTCCCACCATAGCCCTCTCCATTGCCCTGTGGGTAACTTTGAGCTTTCTTATGAGACCCATTGTAAGCGACCACGTTTCAGTACCGTATGTCATCACTCTTTTAAGTCTTTGATCAGTGTGTATTGCCACACTGATCAAATATTTACATTCGTCTTCAAGCACTACGGAATATTTGACGAAAAGATGTGTCGTAGCTTCCCAAACGCTGCCCAACCTAGTCGGATTCGATGATCGAACTGGGTAGTTTGTCCTAGGTATATTACCTATAGTCGTCTACACCTTTGAGTAACGGCACCTCCGATTGTAACGGGAGTTTTCGTCTTATCCATGTTCATCCTAAGACCAACTCGCTCGGAGGCGCTACTGAGGTCAGCAAGCATCGTACTGAAATCTTCCAAGGTCTCAGCCAAGACCACCATATCATCAGCGACTCGAAGGCGAGTGAGGTACTCGCCATTTATGTTGATACCCAACCTTCTCCAGTTCAGTCTTAAATATATCTTCCAGTGCAGCGGTAAACAGTTTAGGGGAGATGATACGTTACCTACTCGCCTGACTTCCCGCTGCAGTATACTCGAATAGCCTTGTCGCTTTCTCTCGACCTAAATTGAACCGAATTAGTACGTCATAATAACCCCCCTTATCGTAGTCTACAAACGTTAAACAGAGAGGCAGGGGCAGGTGACAGTTATATTCCTCGGTCTTTTGTATAACATTTACGAAACGCCAATTCGGAAACCGGCTTGTTCGGGAGGCTGGAAGTCATCAAACCTGCGTGCAAGACGATTCGTAATGACTCTTGAAAACATCTTATAGGTAAATATGGCTCGAAAGTGAGATGGATCAGTAGTCCTTCAATAAAGGCGTTGTCACCTTTTTTCAAGAACAGTACCACCACTCTTCTGTTCCATGCCTAAGGCGTTCTCCCTTCCGGAGTAGAACAACCTCTGAAGGGCCGTAAGGATTGATTTACCACCTGCCTTCAGAAGCTCATCTGTAATTCCGTCTTCCCCAGACGCCCTGTTATTTTAGAGCTGTTCAAGAGCCATTCTAATATCACATAGGCTGATGTCCGGGATATCCTTTGTATAGTGCCCGGTCAGTCACTTACTTCATAAGAAATTTATCAATTATCAAATTCCGTGTAAAATAAACGTTTAACCCGGGTTGCTTGATTAACCCAGGTTGTGGCAATTTGCCCTAACAGACATTATGGAAAATTTTGTTTACGCGAAATAGCTAAATTCCCGCAGTAGAAATGTACTGTCAACAATAAGTAAAAGCAGCGTCCCTTTTTTGTTCGTGGTACGCGACAGGTGCAATTTTTTTTACGACTTATTTTTGCATGGAAAGTTTCAAAAAGTATATATTTTTAAAAACTACAATAAATATGCTATCTTTTGGTATTTTTTTTAATTTCATTTGTTTATTTGGTTATACTTACATAACGCTTCAATCAAAATAAAAACGGTGGTTATTTTACATTTATACCGATAATTCTTTTTTTATATATAAAACTCATCATTTTTATTATCAAAAATGAATTCCCCGTGTTTGTTTTACACGAAAATGATACCAAACAATGCATAGTAGGCCTAAATATTAGGCGAAAAAATATTAAACATAACCCTTCCGTTTGCACATTCACCCCCCTCCCCCCTCGTTCAGGGGGGGAACTGCTTTTCCCTCCACATCTAAAAACTGTTATTTTTACACCCTCTATCTCTGGTAAAAATTACAAAACTGTAACTCACAGCGCACAATTTTTTCCATTTGGACCTCTACTATAAGGCGGGCAAAAGCTTCCCTATATCCCTCAGGACAACCTCCGGCGTCCCCCCCAAAGTCCCATCGTCCAAGTACCAAATGTTTAAAGGCGACTCCATGGAGGCAATAATGTTTCTAATGGCCAAGCAAAAAAGGAGCGATCCGACGGGGTCGCCCTGCTGAGCACCGACCTGTGACAAAATTGAACTTGAGCCATAAAACAGATTGCTTGGAGAGGAATAGCACTGATGAAGGAAGGGATATAAAGCCGGAACGTGATCCCTAACCTCCTCCAACATGACATCCCTCTCCACGCTGTTGAACGCATTTCTTATGTCCAACTTCACAACCACCTTGTCGACATTTTCTGGAGCCATTGCATAAGTCCGCACCGCATGGATAGCCGCTTCGCACCCCATAGGTGTACCAAAGCCTATTTGGTGAGGCTGAAGAAGGGTCGCCATCTCTTCCTTCACAGCTCGACACGCAAGCTTGGCCACCAGCCGCCGTAACGTATTTCCAATGGCAATAGGCCTTACCCCACCATCTTTCTTCGCTAAGGCACACAGTGAAGCCCCATAAAGGTACGGGCAGACTTGGGGATTTACCATACCTCTCAACAGAAAGTTGCAAAGCTGAGTAAGAGCCTCCAACAGTTTGACCCCATTACAACCAGCAGACGGAGACGTCAATTCTTTGAGGTGCTGGGGACGCAAACCATCCAACCCAGACGCAGACCCGTTGTAAAAAGAGCCCAAAGCGTTCCTCACTTCGCCTTCGGTAACAGTTAAGAACGGACTCGAAAGATCGGGCTCAGGAGGAAAGACTAGCGCTCGCGAAGGTGATGGGTGCTTATCACACAACTCTCTTAATGTGTCGCCATCCGAAGGTGCAAGGGTGCAGTCAGAGAGGAGAAGGCGCACCGCACCTCTCAGGTCTCCATCGTGAACCTTAGCCTCTATACTGTGGTATAAAGAACGCGACTTAAGGCCAGCCTCAGCAGGAAAATATATACACGAGCTGTCTATGTTATCCTTCACTTTCAACGTCAAGGACCTACTATCAGTGTTCTCAGGAACCCTCAAAGCCGTAAAAGAGAAAGACAGTAGAGCAAACCAGTCTTTTAACTCGTTATTACGCAAACAGCTATGTATAATCGTGCATAACCTCCCTGCCGCCAAATTTCTCGCACCCTTGGGGACATGCCGCAATACCTTCACATTTCTCTTAAGCTCAGGTAACCTTTCAAAGCAAATACTAACATTGTCAGTACCTAATGTAGGACCCCTAACAGCATTCACTACCTGACATTGAGATGCAACAGTATCCCTATGCACACGACTTATGTGTACATTAAGGCCTCTGGGCGCAACATACTGCCTGGATGCATCCGCCGGACAGTAAGGACAAGATTGCTTATTGGGGTTGCTCATAATATCAAACCAAAATTACAAAAGGGCAACAATGCACATACAAACAACAAAAGCAAATACATTTAACAACATTTCACACAGCATTACATTTGAAAGATTCAACAATATTAATAACAAAATAAATCTACATCATAAGCAAAAATGTCAATATTAGCAAAAGCCGTTTAATACTGTTATTGAGTTATTAAAAAGTAAGTTTAATGACTGAAGTTTTAAGTTACAGTTATATAAGATTCTCATTGTTCTCCAAAGCTTGATAAATTGATTTATTTAACCCGAATAATGAATTTGTGCTGGCCTTATAACTCACTAGACGGTGCCCGCGACTTTCGCGATAAATACTATCCAAAGTCCTTTTTCGAGTGTCCAACTATCACACCTACTAGAAAATCGGTGCAGCGGTTTTAACGTGAAAATTTAACATACAGATAGACAGAGTTACTTTCGCATTTATAATATTAGTAGGATATCCATATGGATATGATAAACTGTACCACAATTGTGAAAATATGAATGAATATTTATAAAATGGACCTTTGTAGTTATTGTGGCAGATAAGCTATTTAAATAGCCTGAAGTTAAAATTGTGTAATCTTTTCTCAAATCAATCATAACAGGTCTGTGACTTGTTACGCAGGGTCCCGTGAGCCGTGAGTGTTACCTTTGAGCAAAAGAGTGAAAAATATGACACAAGAGTTAGACAAAAAAACATGCGTAAAGCGGTGAAATATAAAAATTATCTAATATGTTTAAAAGTAAATAATCAACTGATTCATAAAATTAAATTCGATGACATAGCCTCAAACTGTATAAAAAAATATTTAGCCAAAATGCATGTATTGCAACCTTTATTACATCCTAGTGTTACTTATTTTGACATGTGCCGTCAGCAGCCGTCAGTCGCCTGAGATGTTATTCTTAAGGTTCTCTCACACTTGCCAATGCAATTAAAATGAATGAAAACGAAAAAAATTTTTTTTTGAAACGAAAAAAAACACGGTGTATAATTTATAATCAGAATAGAATCCGCCTCAACCCGCCTAACGAGACGCGTCGTCCATCGCCCCGAACCCCATGCCTCGATGACCCGACAAGGCCGTGACACGTTCACAATGGCGATTTCACTTTCCGCGTATTTGTTTACCGAATACCCCCACAGCTGGGTTCTGAAGGCCGAACGGTTTTGAATTTGGAACGTTTTGCTACAAAACAAAACCGCCTACCGCGAACATCGAGAATCGGAGTTCAAACAAAATCTAAAAAAAAATTGTGTATTTCATTCATACCGATCGATAACGACATTTTGTATGAAAGAGCAATTTTTTTTGAGATTTCTGGGTTAGCTCTATAGTAAAAGTTGTTCAGTATAACCTACCAAATCACCCCGTTCAAGGTTTTCAGTGGCACGTGTAACGACCTGTATATTTATAACAATAATAATATATTCTTTATTGTACCAAAACAAACAAGCTTAAAATTAAAATACAATAAAAACAAACGAGCAACAACAGGCGGTCTTATCGCTAAGAGCGATCTCTTACAGACAACCTATTATTATTTATTTATATATTTTACAATTAAAATTTTCAAGACGAAACAACAATCGCAAATGACAACGCTCAAGTCTTCAAGTGTGGTCACCTACAAGGATAAATGATTGCAAAACCGTTGCCCTTTGCCTCTTTAGGTAACTAATATTTTCCCTATACATAAGTAGGTACTTAAAATGGAAAAGGGCAGTATATTGGCTGGAAATATGAGTTTAAAGGCGAGAAATGTTGAATGTAACAGTGGATTTAGACCCAACGAGCGAGAATGCTCATTCTATCCCCCACTCTACGAAATTAACTCGTTACACAAAATATGATTCGTCGAAATTCGTTGACTGCGTAGAGTGGGGGATAGAATGACCATTCGCTCGTTTGGTGTAAATCCACCTTTGTAAAGGCGCTAAGGTTTCTTTTATTTTTAATTAATGACGTCCGAATAGATAAAAAAATAGTACTAGTAATAATAGAATCGTAGTAGTAATATACTTATACCTAATTGTAAACTTTTGTTTATGGCAAAATGGTTTTGTGTAAATATACCTGTAACAAAAAATTCTAAGTACCTAATCAGAGACAAAAAAATTAGGAACGAAATGAACTGGACTTTGTAGTAACTTTTTCCCCGCCCAAAAACATTTCATCTCACCCCACTTTATTTTAATATTATTTGAAGAAAAAAAATGTTTTGTTGTTAAACATTAATTGAGGTAAAATGAGATCTTCCTCGTATTCTTGTGGTTTATGACACGAGTCATCGTTTAAAATAGATTTTCATATTTATACAAAAAACTATTAAATAAACCGTAAACGTAACATCATAGAGTGTATCATTTGAATTGAATTCCTACCAGTTTTACAATGTAAATTATTTGGTGCAATCAGGCAATTTCATGCACATCATCATTCAAATGAAGTCAAAGACAGTTCAATCCTTTAGCCGACTTTCGTACCCACAGGAGGAGTTGGGATAGTAACAAAATGTATTCTTACATTTCTTACGGCCGTCACCACGCAGCAAAGCGTCACAAAGCTAACATAACTAAAGCATATTCAAATAATAGAACAGGTAAACTAATTAAGTTTTAAAATAAATTAAACTTTGGATTCAAGGAAGGCGAGTCTTGAATGGGCAGCGATTAAGGCGAGCTGCGTAATAGTTCAAATAGTCAGAGCATTGCCTTTAAAATTAGAAGTTGATTCGCGAACGGTTATATGCTATAGCCACACCGGGTTATAAAACGCCCGGCCTGCGAACACCGAAGGTCGTAAATTTCGAGGATTTTTCTTTATTCTGATTTGTCGATGGAGCTAACGTCTCGCGTCTTTGTATTTATGTATATGGGCATTTCTCCGAGCGTTTCAACCGCCGTGACTTCGGTGGCAGCCTTATCACACGAATTCCGTAAGGGATGCAAGAACTTATGGATAATATTGGTAGACATAGATGAAAACTACCAATACATCCAACTACCAAATTATGAGATATTCACGGGAATCGGGTAATAATGATGCCACCGATCGACGACGAAATGGCGATATACGAACTTACGACATTAACGCCATAAGCGCCGTCAATATTGTGGTCCCTTTGCCCACGTAACATCACATTACAAAAATAAAAAAGCTACTAACAGGATGCGAAAATGTAAACAAATTTTGTACTTAAAACGCGATTATTTTTAAGTGCATTTCACATAATAAATTACTATTTCCTAACTAGTGCAGAAAAGTAAACTTTGCGCAAAAAGGTTATAAGACACTTGTTATGAAAAAAGTCGTTCGATACACGTGTAAAAACTTTTGACAATTAAATACGCTAGAAGCTAGAACCCGCACGCCACGCACACGCGCACCTGCACGTGCTGCACACGCACCCGAAAAAGCTCGGCCTTAATTGTTTTGCGTACTTTTTTGAAAATTTTAAAAACCACTGAAGGCCCAGCCACGACATTGGTCTAAGGCGACCATGAGTTGGATGCCTATGTGGGTAGTCCCTCTCGCGCGTATGGTTTTCCTCTAGCCTTACGAGTAGACTAATGTCGTGGCCGCGGCATGACAATAACAAAGCCCGCGTTATGTACCGCCGGTGTAACCGCAGCGTAACACTCGCGCGGCCTCGCCAGGTCAGTGGCACATGATGTCACATATCTAGCCGCGCCAAATATTCCGCCATGGAAACAACGTTTCCGCGTCTTTTACGATTTTATATTCACGTTATAAATGGGGCAATTGCAAAAAAAGCGTACATTCTGTTTTCTGTTATGTTATGTTCAAATGTTCTCATCATATAAAAAACGAAAATCTTCTCTGATGTTGGCTGTGGTGGTGTAGTTTAGAACCGGGGGTAGATTACATTTTAAAGAGTTTTTTCTTAGCTGGAATAAAGAATCGTTTGACTTCGACAAACCCCGCGTTTTAGAGCGCATTTTATGTTAACGTTATAAATATGATTCGGTGGCGTCACGTTACTTTGACTTGGACAAAATCCGCGTTTTATAACGGCGGTGTAACCGCAGCGTAACACTCGCGCGGCCTCGCTAGGTCAGTGGCACATGATGTCACATATCTAGCCGCGCCAAATATTCCGCCATGGAAACAACGTTTCCGCGTCTTTTACGATTTTGCCTTTTATGTTTACGTTATAAATGTGATTCGGTGGCGTTCAAATTGTACTTTTGTTTTTTTTACGATTAGCCAAATAGGCTCCGGAACCCGAGTAGGCACCTATATGCTTGGACAGCGTTTAGGTTCCAAATATTCAAAAGTTTTAGGTATTCTAAAATTGTTAATTTTTATTTTGAGTGATATTCGAAGTGCCAAAAATATATTTACACGACCTTAATTTCAAGGCAATAAAGTCGTGTAAATATATTTTTGACGTATTATTTGACGTCGACTGTACATACTGTACATAATTCAAAAATAACATTAAAATTACTCAGTACTATTGATTTGCATCAGCCACCGTAGCCTCGTTGGCAGTGACGCTGATGCCTATGAAGCTGGAGGTATCGGGTTCGAATCTCAGCGAGGGCATATTTTTATTTATTTATCACAAATATTTTGTTCCTTAGTCGTGGCTGTGTAATATTTATAATACTTCCTTTGGATTTAGTAGGCACAAAATTCCAAATTTTTTTTTATGTATTCGAATTTTTTTAAATACATCCCAACGTTGCGAACTCTTCCCAGGCTTCGTGATACCGGGTGGCAGAAAATACGGAAGAGCAATTGATATTTGTCAAAAAATTCAATTGGCTTTATATAATTTATTGTACCTATCGCGATCATCATCCAAAACAAATATCAGGATTATGAATATTAAGGACCGTATCTAAATGTAAGTAGACAACTTTAGGGCCCTATAAATACGTATACTCAACTTTATATAACAAAAACTGTTCAGTATATTATGAACCCTATTAATGGGTATGATTTAAGGTCAGAAACAATATGTAATTCCGTTAAAATCAATGAAATGGATCTGATTAACTTAGAGACACGGAAAATAATTTTGGACGACTTGTGTAAAATGAAGGGCATGACAATAAGAAAGCTCGTTAAAAAGTATAAGTTCACTTCTGCAGGCATATACAAACCGATAAATAAGTTCGCCAACACTTTAACTTTATAATATCTGCCCAAGAGTGGAAGAAAAACAGGGACCATGGGACCCAGCGTTGCATAAGAAAGTAGTACGAATATTTTTACAAAATCCAACTCTTTCTATCCAATGCTACCAAAAAAGCGAAAACTCCGTCTTTTATGGTACAAAAAATTAAAAAGAGACGTAATCTTAAGACATATAAAAAACAGAAACAACCTAAAAGAGATGAAAAAAAGTCGTATCAGTTAGAAAACGGACAAGTAAACTGTATGATCATGTGCTGACTAAGAAAAAGCAATGTATTATCATGGACGACGAAATGTACTGCAAACTAGATTTATAAACGACCCCTGGACCTTAGTATCGTACCATGCCCGCTGGAAAAATTCTCTCCCAACAAGATACAGCCATCAGTGTTGAAAAAATTGGTAATTAATACTTGTATGGCAAGCAATTTGTCAACGTAGCATGCCTTTCAATTTTTTTTTCACCACAGGTAGTTTAAACGCTGAAGTATACCAAGAAGAGTATTTAAAAAATAAGACTGCTGCCTCTCATTAAAAAGCATAAGATGCCTACTTTGTTTTGGCCTGATTTGGCGTCATGCTATTACTCGAAAGCCACCCTTGAATGGCATAAAACAAACAAGGTTGATATA